>ML307934.1:12244-229744 GCA_005239505.1 Nicotiana paniculata
AACAGTTTAGTATTTTATAGACTCAATTGATACGTAAAATTCCCTATGGGATCGACTCTGGGTGTAATACCCCATATTATATTTGCAGCGCCCGTTTAGTCTTTCTATAAGACATAGTTGAGCGTGATCAAATTTTGGCGCTGGTGCCAAGGAATTAACGGTATTACCAATTGAGTTAGAAGAAATACAAAATTCTGAAATATAATCAATTTTCTTCAAAATTTCGATTTTACATTGAAATTTAACGTTTGCTAACGTGTTGCAGGTGCATGCCTAGAAACTCACCGAGGACTGGTGATGTAATCGAAGCCTTATCAGACCCTGAGAAAGTTTTCAGGGCCATAAACCGAACCAACCGGAAAAGGAAACATCAACCACAAATTGAACAAATTGAAACTGACATGGAAGATCCACACAACCGGAACAATCATGGGGATGACGTAGTGGACTCAGTAGCTCAAATTGGGGCAGAGGCTCCCCTATATGACTGGGCACAACCCACAACTGAGAATTTGGCCACGGCGATACTGGTTCGTCAAATATAGGCCGAGTCCTTTCATATTACAAATAATATGCTGCACCTATTGCATAACAAAGGGCTAGTCTTAGGGTCGTACATTGAAGACCCCCAGCAGCATCTAAAGAACTTCCTGTCAATTTGCAAAACGCAAAGGCAGCCAAACCTCACTCAGGAGGTAATAAAACTGTTGTTGTTTCCATTCTCAGTGACTGGTGCTGCCCAGACTTGGCTTAACTCACTCCCCATCAATTCCATTACTACATGGGAGGATTTAGTGAAGCAGTTCGTGAACAAGTTTCATCCACCCAACAAAACTGCTCAACAGATTGATGAAATCTTGAGCTTTAGACAGAAACCAGTGGAAACATTACAAGAGACATGGGAAAGATTTAAGAGTACGTTGGTTATCTGTCCACATCATGGCATTCCTGATTAAATGTTGGGGCAGCATTTCTATATGGGTTTGGCAGATACAGTTAAAGCAAATGTTGATGCTTCAGTTCGTGGAGCATTCTTGAGCAAAACATGGAGAGAGAGCCAAATCCTACTTGATAAAATGGTACAAAATTCAGGATGGACAACAAGGAATGCACCCATTACTCCTGTAGTTCATTCAGTGCAATTCGATCCATCTAATACCATTGCAGAGAACGTGGCCACCTTGATAACACAAATGAGCATTCCTACAAAGAAGGTGGAAGAATCGGGACAAAAACAGCAGGTACACATTGTTGACACAATCAATGGGGGCTTATGCACATCATGCATTAGTCAACCACTTGGTAACCACTGGAATGCAGAATGCGATAACCATCCTCATCCTGAAAATATGAATTGTGTGACAAATTATGAACGTCAGAGACAAGGGTGCCAGAACTGGGGTCAACAAGTTCAACCTTATAGGCCTCATCACCAGCAGTAGGACAGTGGAAATGTGGGGGCCATGAGACCACAAGGTAATGCAACACCATATCAGATACCGTACGGTTATAACCATCATAATCAGCAACAGTCATACTACCCTCCTCAGCATCACCAGGGGGGAGGCAAGAAGATGGGTTTTCACGGTTGGAAGCTATGATGCAGCAGGTGATTGGGTCAAACACCAAAATCAGTGAGAGAGTAGATGCACATGATGCAGCTATTAAAAATATTGAAGTACAACTGGGGTAGATTTCAAATGCAGTTAACAATCGTCCTCACGGAACCTTACCTGCTGATACTCAGGTGAATCCAAGTGACCAGGCCCAAAACAGTTAATGGCAGTGACCCTCCGCAATGGCAGAGACTTGAACTTAGAAAAATAAATGAGGCATGAAAGTAGGCAGACAAACACACTGGTACAGGTACCTAACGAAATTGATGACTCAACCCTATTGAGTACAGGCACAGTGCAACCAGCTAAAAGAAAAATAAATAAAGAAAGTGAAGCTGAGAAAGAACTTGAGGATATCCCAGACCCAGCAACTGAGGTAGTAGTGGAAAAGGAAAATGAACAAATAACAGAAAAGAAAAGAGCACCAGCTCCATTCCCCCAAAGGCTAGCAAAATATCAGAAAAATGAGCAGTATAAGAAATTCTTGGACATGCTCAAACAGATACAGGTAAATATTCGATTGATTGATGCATTGAAGGAAATGCATGGTTATGATAAGATGATGAAGGACTTAATGTCCAGAAAATCTGACTTCCAAGACCTGGCTAGTGTTACTCTTACTCAAACTTGTAGTGCAGTGGTGACACGTCCAATTGCTGAAAAGTTGGCTGACCCAAGGAGTTTTACAATTCCTTGTACTATTTGCGATCTCTCTTTCACCAAAGCCCTTTGTGATTTGGGAGCCAGCATTAATCTGATGCCACAGGCTATATACAAAAGACTGAGAATTGGTAGAGCCAGGCCTACATCTATGCTGCTGCAACTTGCTGATAGAACGGTAAAGAGACCGTCAGGTATTCTAGATGATGTGTTAGTGCAAGTGGGGAAATTTTTATTCCCTACTTACTTAGTGATCTTAGACTGCCGAGTAGATGAAGAAATTCCCATAATCTTGGGAAGGCCATTTTTGGCCACAGGCAGAGCACTCATCGATTGTGAGACTGGTGAGCTTAAGATGAGGCTCAATAATGAAGAAATCACATTCAACGTGCAGAAGTCAATGAGGCGACCAAGTGAGTTCGCTAATTGCTCTCTGATTGATGTCGTGAACGTGATACTGGAAGAAGATGATGCAGCCTTAACTATTGGGGATCCGTTGGCCGCATGTTTGATGAACTTAGATGATATGAATGGTGAGGAATTAGAAGAATAGGTTTTAGCATTGGAAGGAAAAGGGACATGGTCGCGGGTTCTGGAAATTGAACCATTACACGTGGAAAATAGAGAGAACCCATCAGCCATGCCCTCAATTGAAGCACCACCCAAACTAGAGCTGAAGCCTTTACCAGCACACCTCAGGTATGCATTTCTTAGACCTAACTCTACATTACCGGTTATTATATCATCTGGGTTGTTAGATGTGCAGGAAAAACAACTATTACAGGTACTTTCTGATTGCAAGACTACCATTGGGTGGACGATGGCAGACATCAAAGGGATTAGCTCAGCTTATTGCATGCATAACATTCTCTTAGAAGAGGGGCACAAACCGTCTAGGGAACACCAAAGACGGTTAAACCCGAATATGAAGGAAGTAGTAAAGAAATAAGTGATAAAATTGTTTGATGCGGGAATCATTTTCCCGATATCCGACATCAGCTGGGTTAGCCCACTACAGTGTGTACCAAAGAAAGGGGGTATGACAGTCGTAAAAAATGATAAAAACGAGCTGATATCCACTAGAACTGTTACGGTTTGGAGAATATGCATGGATTATAGAAACCTAAACCTTGACACCCGCAAAGACCACTTCGCACTTTCTTCATTGATCAGATGCTCGACCGACTACCATGAAAGTCTCATTTCTGTTTCCTTGACGGGTATTCGGGGTACAACCAGATTTCTATTGCACTAGAGGATAGAGAAAAGACATCTTTCACATGCCCATATGGGATATTTGCCTTCAGAAGAATGCCATTTGGCCTCTGCAATGCACCCGCCACATTCCAACGGTGCATGATGGCCATTTTCACAGACATGGTGGAGGATATTATGGAGGTCTTCATGGACGATTTCTCAGTGGTGGGAAATTCGTTTGATGAATGCCTTGAAAATTTGAACCGTGTCCTAAAAAGGTGTATTGAAACAAATTTTGTGCTAAATTGGGAGAAGTGCCACTTCATGGTACAAGAAGGAATTGTATTGGGACATTTGGTTTCACGTAAAGGTATTCAAGTGGATAAAGCCAAAGTAGAAGTGATTGAAAAACTCCATCCACCCACGTCAGTCAAAGCAATTCGGAGTTTCTTAGGACATGACGGATTCTACCGCCGATTCATCCAGGATTTCTCAAAAATCGCCAACCCTCTCTGTAAGTTACTCGAAAAAGATAATCCTTTTGTGTTTTCTGATGACTGCAGAGTAGCGTTTGAGAAGCTAAAGCAGCAGCTAGTCACTACACCAATTATAGTTGCCCCCAACTGGGAGCAACCATTTGAACTCATTTGTAACGCAAGTGACTATGCTGTAGGAGCCGTTTTGGGTCAGCCAAAGATAAGGTAATGCACCCAATTTACTACGCAAGTAGGACATTGAGTGGAGCTCAGCTGAATTATACGGTAACAGAAAAAGAAATGTTGGCTGTAGTTATTGCATTTGACAAATTCAGGTCCTACTTGATCGGGTCAAAAGTGATCGTATACACTGATCACGCAGCCATTAGATACTTGGTTGAGAAAAGAGAATCTAAGCCACGCCTAATTCGTTGGGTACTGCTTTTACAAGAATTTGACCTAGAAATTCGTGACCGTAAGGGAACGGAGAACCAAGTCGCTGACAATTTATCACGCCTCGAAGGTGCTAAACAGGCACCTGAAGCTGAGAATATTCTGGAAACCTTTCCAGATGAACAGCTGCTGGTCACAAATGTGATAGAGGTGCCATGGTATGCAGACATTGCTAATTACCTGGCATCCGACATTGATCCTTACGAGCTCTCTTATGTACAAAAGAAAAGATTTTACCGTGATAGTCGTAATTACTATTGGGATGAACCTTATTTTTTTAAAATTTGCATTGATATTATGATCCGGAAGTGCGTCCTCGATATTGAATAATGTGCTATTTTGCAGGCTTGTCACGCAGCACCCTATGGAGGACATTTCGGAGGAATTCGAACAACAGCTAAAGTGTTGGAGGCCGGATTTTATTGGCCCACTGTGTTCAGAGACGCCCATCAATGGGTGAAAGGCTGGAATGAATGTCAAAGGACGGGGAACATATCCCGTCGCCATGAAAGGCCAATGAATCCAATGCAAGAGGTAGAAGTGTTCGATGTCTAGGGGATAGATTTCATGGGTCCTGTTGTAAGCTCTTACGACAATAAGTATATACTTGTTGCTATAGATTACATGTCAAAATGGGTAGAAGCAGCAACATTCCCCACCAATTATGCAAAAGTTGTGGTGGGATTTTTAAGGAAGAAAATATTCACCCGCTTTGGAACACCAAGAGACATAATAAGTGATGGAGGCACGCATTTCTGCAATCGTGTTTTTGAAAAGTTGCTGGCTAAATATGACGTACGTCACAAGGTAGCAACTCCATATCACCCTCAGACTAGCGGGTAGGTTGAAGTATCAAACAGGGAAATAAAGAGTGTACTAACCAAAACTGTCAACGCCACAACAACTGATTGGGCAAAGAAACTAGATGATTCTCTTTGGGCCTACAGAACAACATTTAAAACACCAATTGGTATGTCTCCATACAAGTTGGTATTTGGTAAGGCCTGTCACCTGCCCGTCGAACTAGAACACAGAGCCTGGTGAGCAATGAAGCAGCTGAATCAGGATTTCGATACTGCGGGAGAAAATCGGATCACAGAATTACAAGAATTCAGAAGCCAGGCATTTGAAAGCACGAGGTTGTATAAGGAACGAATGAAGAGAATTCATGACCAAAATATAGTTGACCGGGATTTCAAACAAGGAGACAAAGTATTACTGTATAATTCATGATTAAGAATGTTTCCGGGTAAGCATAAGTCCCGATGGTCTGGCCCGTTTAAAGTGGTCAATGTTTTTCCTTATGGTGCTGTGGAGATTACTGCTAAAAATGAGTCAAAAACCTTCAAGGTCAATGGATAGAGATTAAAAAGATATGTTGGAATGAATGATGCCACTGAGCGGACTATTGTGCACCTGGGTGAACCGAATACACCAGAAAATCCTGAAGTAGCTTCGATGCTGCGTCGTGCCGCGACGTTAAATCAGGCGCTTCATAGGAGGCAACCTATTGATTTGTTGTAATAGTCGTGCCACGACATTAAATAAGGCGCTTGTTGGTAGGCAACCCAAGGCGTAGTAAATCTTAGAATAAGTAGAAGAAAGTAGTGTAATTTTAAATACTAACGTGCTTGCAGGTGAATTCGGGTGAATGGAAGAGTGTATTAGCATGACGGATGGCGGAGGCAGGGCTAGCGATAGGAGCCTAACGCCTGGCTAGGCTGGCGTTAGGGCTCTAATGCCCGATTAATGCCTGGGTATAGCTGGCGTTAGGGGGCTAACGCCTGGCTAACGCCAGGGTGCGCAGGCCGTTTGGTTAAAACGCACTTATAACGCCAGGGGAGTCCACTTTCCTATTTTGTTCATCTTCAACTCTCTCTCTCACGAAATTTCCACAGCTCAAGCACACACCTACACACTCATTGTCTCTCACACACACATCAAAGCACATAGTTTGGCACAATCATCTTCACTTCATAAAAATCACAGATTAACATCCCATTATCACCCACACACACACAAGATCTGCACAAGAAAAGAAAAAAAAAGAAAAATTTAGGGGTACACTTCATCCGGCTAACACTCATCAAGACTTAAGGTATGATTCTAACCCCATGCTTTACTCACTCGAATCTGAGTTGCTGAAACATTTATCCTTGATTTTATGGGTTTATGAAGTTCTTGCAATATGTTATATGGTGTTATGCATCCCAAAGTCCCGAAACCCTTTAGGAATGAGCTGAAATGGTGAATGAAAGTGGTATTATGGAACCCCAAAGTGATTTGGGTACATGAGGCAGTCCCTCCATTCCATAAGAGCTCGCATGGCAATTGTGCTCGCCAAGTGCTCGATGTAATGCCTCAATGGAAATACATGTCCCATGTGGAGCCCGAGTCTCCGGGAAAACCACCACTAGCGCCGTACATCTTGAATTCCATGAATTTTTGAATAAAATAAATTTTAGCTCATAAGAAGCTAATAGGTAAGCAATGTACGTGAGTTATCATAAACTTGCCAAGGTGAAGTCTGAGTAGCCTTTGCAAAGTGAAAAAACATACAGTACATAACTTGCTGACACTAATTCATTACTGATATATTGTGCAGGCAAAACAATGTTTTCCAGAAAAGCTACCGGCAAGGGAAAAGCAACATCTTCGGCCCCGCCGAAAACCAAATCAAAACCTCCACCAGCTCAAAAGAAAAGAAAGGAAGGAGATGCTACTTCTAACATGACTGGTGAGGAAGCAGTAGCTGCTGTGGCTGCTATGAGGCAGCAACCAGTTGGTCAAAGAGAATGTGGTGTCAACAGCATACCACCACACTCCAAGAAGTGGTACGCTCGTTGTAAACTCAAGCATGTCTACCCGAAAGGAGCTATCAGCGAGGGTCCTCTTAGAAAGAAATTCCCAGCAATATGGAGAGGCATCTACGAATTGGGTCTGGGATATGTCTTCAAATAACATGGCAACATCAACCTCAATTTAGTCCGGGAATTCTATGCCGGCTTTGATTCAAGGGACAAGGAATAATTGGTGCCAATTCGTGGGAACTTGGTAAATTTTTCGGCCAAGGCCATATTTGATTTCTTAGGTGCACCAAAATGTTCCGGTGGATCCTCTTGAGCAATTTATCCGCCATCCTGACTACAGAGAACTAAGGCATACACTTTGTGGGGTTGATTTAAAGGCTGCCTGGATTCGGGATAGATCCACTAATCGGCATAAAAGGTTTCCCAAGAAGAAGATGAAAGCAGAAACACATGTATGGCTGAAATTGATTAATGCACGGATACTACCATGCACCCATGATACTTTAATCAGCCGAGAGAGGATTTGTGTGCTTTACTTCTTCATGACTGGGTAACAAGTGAGTGTGGGTCATTTGATTCCCTACCAAATGGGGTTGGTGCGTAACAACAATAGAATTGATCGAATCCCTTTCCCAAATTTCCTAACTCAGTTCCTGCTAGATAGCAAGGTAACAGTTGAGCCTGACTTTGACCACATTATCAATCAACAACTCACCCGGTAAACTGACATCACTGCCTTAAGACTGAAAGAAGAGTCTTCACTGACCAATGCTGAGCATTATGCCAGGGATGATGGTTTCATGGCCCATCTTTATGGGATGATGGATTTGCAGTTGCGCATAGGAGGACGTCCGACGTCGGTTGATGAAATGGAAGAGTTGGATCACAGGTATCCGCTCAATGCGCGTTCTCAACAGATGATAGGAGCAGGTGAGGGGTACAGGCTCCCAGAGGATGAAGATATAAACACACCGGATGATTCTGAGGCAGAATTGATGAACTCGGATGAGGATGATGATGGAGAAGATGAACGTGAAGAGGAATGGAGACGGAGACCGTCCGATGATGATGAGTATGAATGACCAGGGAGTATCTTGCACTCTGTTTTACTTGTTGCTTTGTACATATATGATGCACTGAGGACAGTGCATGACCTAAGTGTGGTGTGATGCAAATATGTTTGTGTGAATTGTGTTGTTTGTGCTTTATTTTGTTTAAGTTGTTATTTTGTTTAAGTTGTAGATGTTAGAGTTTGTTTGTTTAGTTTATATGTTTTTAGGTTTTGTTTGTTTTTAGCTTTTATGTTGTGTTTTATCATAAAAATAAAAAATAAAAAAAATAATTTTGACCCTTCCTGACGATGGATCTCCTAGACAGTTGTCTTGAGGGAAGTAAGTCTAGAGAAAATACCAAAAAGATTTTTTGTTTTAAGTAGTGTAGTAACTCCCCCTTGGTTTTTCTTTGGACCACGGTTCTTTTCCAAGGGTTTTTAATTGAACCGGGTGTAGGTAGTTTTTAATTTTTAGGAGTAGGAATCACATGGTTAAGGGATTAATAGTAGCAATATCTCGAAACATGCTAATGCCTTGAGAATAGTCAATACTTTGGTTGTGACGCTTAGGCTCAATTTTTGACTCTAAAATAAATACCTTAAATCATGGATTCTTATGATTTGCTTAACTGCTTTGACTCGAGTGTCGTGATAGAGCCAATCCTGAGTGAGATATTTGCCAAGTGTGTGTGAGAGTTGTATGTTATTCTGTGCATTGCATTCGATGTCTAGAACTTGCCCCGTGTGTGTGCAAAGCGAAATAGAAGTTTTGTTCAATCTTGGAAGTGATATAGTCATTTCTTTGTTGAGCCAGCTATCTATATTTACCCACCTCAGTGTTTTATATCGACGTTAACCCTGTTGAGCCTATAATCCTATTTCTTTGGCAACCACATTACAAGCCATATTCCATTTGTTTTAATCGATCCTCTATTTGAACCTTGTCACCTCTCGTAAGCACTGGAAATGTATGAAGTATGAACAGTCAAAGTGTGGGGTGGTAGGTTGGTTTGTGAGGGGAAGAATTGAAATAAAGAGAAAGGTGCACGTTTAAAAAATAATAATAATAAGAGTCACTGGAAAAAGAAGACAAAGAAGAAAAAAAAAGAAAAATAAATAAATGAACAATTGTGTTGTTTTGAATGAAGAAAAAAATAGATATGGTGACTCTTAATGTAATTGTGCTTAAAGAAGTATGGGGTAATACCATTGTTGTGTAGGTGGAGTTGGCTTAATATAAGNGTATCCTACCCGTCCCGTAGCCTACATTAAAACCAAATTAAAGTCCTAATTGATCCTAGACTGAATGAGCTCGATTAGTAGAGTATTACACTACGGGCAAGCATATGGTGCATCTTGTGTGGCATATGAATATTTTAATTCTGAGAGCGAGTGAATTCTTTCGATCTTGAGTTCCTAAGTGTTCTTAAATTTTATTGTGTGAGGAACTAGCTTTTTGATTTGGTGAGGGCACATAATTCATGACGGAAAGGTAATGTTGTTGACCTCCGAGTTAGAGTTGTTAGTGAATTGTGAAGAAAGAATGGTATTTGTGAGTTGATTATTGAGGCGAGGATGCCACATCTTTGTGTTTGAAATGTTTTAAATATTCTTGGTACGTGTTAAGAGATTTGCTTAATAAGTTGTGTACATGAGTGTAGTTTTATTGCTCGAGGACGAGCAAGGGTTTAAGTGTGGGGTCTTGATGCGAGACTAAAATGCATAGTTTAATATGTAATATACCTTACATTTGAGGTGAGTTAATGATAAAAATACACTTTTTATGTGCTTAATGGAGTTTATTGCATATGTAGGAGAATTGGAGATGGAAACAGAGCTAAAGGGACGCAAATACGTCGAAAAATACGCGAAAGGAGACAACCGAGCGATAGCCGGACGACAGAGCCCTACAGCCTAACCCTACCAGGCGTTAGCCAGGCGTTAGGGCTGAAACGCCAGTCCTACCCTGGCGTTAGCCAGGCGGTAGGGCTGAAACGCCAGCCCTAGCCTGGCGTTAGCCAGGCCTTTGGGTCCAAACGCCCGGGGTTCCTAGTTTCGACCAAATCCGAGTTTTGACAATTTAAGTGTTTCCCGGTCAAAATAGAAGTTCCCTACACGTTTAGGGTTCACCCTAAACATATAAATAGACTCCTAAAAACACAACTAGGGGGTTCGGAAGGCATTCAAAGGATTCAACAGAAGAAAATCATTGAAGTGCCAAAAACATCGATCTCTACATCTAGTATTCATTACTTTGTATTTCAATTATGCAACTTATTTTAGTTTTGATTCTCAATAACATGAGTAGCTAAATTCTTTAGTCTAGGGTTTTGGTAGAACCCGTTGGGGATGAATCCATTGTGATATTAATATATTTTTGTTGATTAATCTTGTTTTGTTCAACTACGTTCTTATTATAGTTCATTGAAAGGGCCCTTGATTAACTATTCCTATTTATTATGTATATACTTGAGAAAGAGTGTATATTTAGGTAATTTCTGAACAACACCACACCCGGAGTATAGACGAAAGTCATAACCGAGGGTTAGAGGTTAGATTAGAGATAACGATACCTCGGGCGCAATCTAAAGTGAACTGTATTGTGATCTAGCTATCGTAACTTGAGAAAGTTCGTTTAGTAAATTATCATAATTACTTGAGAGATAATTATGATAGTTAGAGCGTTCGTGATTGACAGAGATAGCCAAATAAATTATAAGAAATATCCAAGGAAGAATTCACCAACGGGGGAAACCATAACCGTAGACCCTTATTTATCATTGATTACATTATATTGTTAGTTAATTGTTAATTTATTAATTTGTTATTAGATTTAGTAAACATCACCAATTATTATTCAAAAGTCTTGAGAAAAGTGATTAATTAACAGTTTAGTATTTTATAGACTCAATTGACACGTAAAATTCCCTGTGAGATCGACTTTGGGTGTAATACCCCAGATTATATTTGCAGCGCCCGTTTAGTCTTTCTATAAGACATAGTTGAGCGTGATCAGTAGATATCACCACCGAAACGCCGCCAATCTCAACAGTGATTAATGAAAGCTATGTGCGAAACCTTCAAAATCAAGCATAAGAATTCCATATCATACCGGCCTCAAATGAATGGAGACGTGGAGGCCGCCAACAAGAATATCAAGACAATATTGTGAAAGATAGTAGAAAATCACAAGAAATGGCACGAGAAATTACCACTTGCCTTAATGGGATATCGTACCAAAGTCCGCACATCAACCGGGGAAACTCCTTATTTGATGGTCTACGGTACTAAAGTTGTCATTCCTGCCGAGGTCGAAATTCCTTCTTTAAGAATTATACAAGAAGCTGAACTCAGTGATTCATAATGGATAAGAAGTCGCTACAAGCAATTAGCTCTCATTGACGGGAAAAGAATAAATGTAGTATATCATGGTCAACTTTATCAGAACAGAATGTCTAGATATTTCAACAAAAGGGTCTAACCTAGACAATTCACATTCGGGTAGCTGGTGTTGAAGCAGATATTCCCGCATCAAGATAAGGCCAAAGGAAAATTTTCACCAAATTAGCAAGGGCCCTACATGGTTCACATAATACTAACAGGATGAGCGATAATACGCGAAAAAATGGTTGGAGAAATTTTTCCAAAGACTATCAAGTCAGACACAGTCAAAAGATTATATGTTTAGATTGCTTGCATTTCTTTATCTGATGTAATTGAACTATGCTTGACCTGATTCCCGTTTAAGAGGGGATACGCAGGCTGCCCAGTGGGTTCGGTCACAACTCAATAAAATATTCATTTTCCCACGATCAGATTTGGTGCAGAATTTTGATGAGGACCCTCAAAATTCTGGAGCAAGTCCAGCCAACTTCGTCATATGTAGAACAGTCAAAAAATTGCCTAGTAAACTAGGGCAGAATTTGGAGGAGTACCCTCAAAATTTTAATGCAAGGAAGTCACAATGTCTCTAAAAGTATCATAGTCATTGGTTCATCTAATTTACTTGATATTGGATACTACTATGTTTTAAATAACTACGTTCATCAAATACACGCACATTTTTTGGAAAAACTTTATTTTATGAAATAGCCAGATGCTGCCCATGGTAACTTGAGCAGGGTCTCAATACAGAGCAAAGCAAAGCGCCCGTAAACTCACGTTATTTGTTTGGATGCAGGAACAAGGAATATTCACAAATACGTGCACACCTCAAGATCAATATATTCATAATGACAAAGCTTCCAAATGCAAACATATCTCCATCTAAGATATTCTCTGCTATCACTTATTATCCTCCTTACATGGGACTAAGCATTGTCTCCCATTTTTCATGAGGCTAAGCCCTGCCTCCTCCTTGCATAAGACTAAACATTGTCTCCATCTTGCATGAGGCTAAGCATTGCCTCGTCCTTACATGATACTAAGCATTGTCTTCATTCTGCATCAGACTAAGTATTGTCTCCATCTTGCTGGAGGCTAAGCCCTAACTCCTCATTACATGAGACTAAGCATTGTCTCCCATTTTGCATGAGGCTAAGCCATGCCTCCTCAATTGCATGAGACTACGCATTGTCTCCCATCCTGCATGAGGCTAAGCCCTACCTCGTCAATTACATGAGACTAAGTTTGTCTACCTTTTTGCATGAGACTAAGCATTGCCTCCCATTTCGCATGAACCTAAACATTTCATCCCTAGTTGCATAAAGGTGAGCTCTGTCTTTCCTTGCGTAACCCCAAATTCTATGCTACTCGAAATCGAGCATTATTTTCTATTTTTCTTGAGGCTAAGCTCTACCCCCAATCTTACACAAGACTAATCTCTGTCTTGTTTCGCTTATGACCAAGTGTCATGGCTTGGCATCTTATCGGCTCAAACATCACCATTTTGTCAAAAGGCGTCATAGTCCGAAAGAGTCATCCTTATAGCCGAAAGACACCATGTCATGGCCTGAGGATATCTCAAAATTGCACATCATTATTCAAAGGCTTCATAGTTCATAGGCACCGTTTTCATGGCCCGAGAAAATTATTTCATGGCTTGCGAATTCCTTATCATGCAATTCATGGTCAAAGAAATCATGGTCTAAGGACATCATCCCTGTCGTCCAAAGACAGTTTTCATGGTCCAAAGGGGATTTGCATCATGTTTAAATTATCGAAATATGCACTTGCATGTATTGTGTTTGTGTTTTGCAGGTAATCTAGGAGGTAACTTTTCTCCCAACGGGAGCAATCTTCTCTCCAGGTTCCCTTCAAAATTCACATCTCGAGACTACCCCAAATGCAGCCAATCACCGTTTGTTTCACTTGATAGCCGTTCAAATATCCATAACCGTTCCAAGGTATATCCATACACAATTCCGATATTGTTTTATCTAGAAGAACATGTCCAATCCTACCACAACTCCATCGGCTTAATCCATTGTTGGATCTAGAACTACACACGACATGATTCCCATAAAGCCAGGGATATGTAGGCAACTCAGAAACTAGAGTTCGGACTCTATTTTTCTAAATCATCCCATTCGGTCAAAATCTATCATCATTTCTTTTCCCCACAACTCTTTCATCATTCCCGGGTAAATAGGGGTAGATGTTGATACCCAATTTTTTCCTCATATTTTAAAAAAGTATATATATATATATATAGTTTTAAAATATTATTTTTGCATCATCATTCAGCTTATAAGCCTATACAAGCATTTTCATAAGTTTAAAGACTTTAAATCAATTTATTTATGCATTTTTATTATATAAATACCCAGTAATTATTCTTCAAATTATTTTAATGATGGTTTAGTCATCTAATATTATCATTTACAACAACATGATGTTTTAAATATTTTATATTGCAATTTTTACAATTACGTTTGCATTTTAGGACTAATTGTATTTTTTTGCAATATAGCCCATATTCATGTATAATTGCACTAATTATGCAAATAATAAATTTTTATATTTTTATAATGTTAAGTAATTATTTTTAATCATTTTAGTGTACAAATAATATTTTTTTTATTTATTAATTACTTTTATAAATTACTTTTATTAAATATTGGGTATTTAAAACCTGGCCCATTCCTAAACCTATTTTTCGGACTAGACATTGGCCAAAAACCTAATACACTAGCCCAGATAACCCCCAGCCCAAACCAAATTAACCTAACCCCTAACCCGGTTTTTGAGATCAACGACCCGTATCAAACAACCCTATGTAACTATCCAAACCCCCTAACCCTAACCTCATTCTCATCCGTCCGCCGCCCTCATATCCTCACCTCATTTCTCCCTCCTAAGAACCCTAGCCGCTGCCTCCTAAAATCTCTCCTAATCCTGCCCAATATGGGATTCCATGGTTATTGTTTGCCATATACGGCCTTCTCCTGGTACTGGTTACTCTCCTATACTGCTTGCCTATACATGGAAAGCATATCTCATGAAGATCGAACCAAACTCGGTTCAAATCCTTGACCTTTTTTCTATCCCGTCTATATTCATTCTTCGTTCTATTGTGGGTACGAATTTCTGTGTATTTTCTGTTGATTCTTACTTACCCTGAAACTAGGGTTTTCAAATCTCTTTAAATCGAACCAAAGTTGGTTCGATTCTCTTATTTTTAGTATTATTTGTGTCTATATTCGCTCTATGCTACTGTTTTGTGTATATTCTGGTAATATTTAGTTTTTCGTAAAAATTAGGGTTTACCGGCTTATTCTCCTAATTTGATTCTTTAATTGATTTTTGTGTTATTCTTTCCTTTTTGTGGTCTGATTGTTTGTAAATCTTTCCTTACATACCGATTTTACAACTATATAAACCCACTCCCCTTCCTCTTTTTTGGACGGAACATGATTCGCTATTTTCCACTAAAACTGAGGTTTCTACTTTGTATTTTCTTACTACTTTGTTATGTTTGGCTCTTGGCCGGCTGAAAGCCAAGGCCACCAGATTTCTATTCTTCTCGACCTCTCTTGAGTGTGAGCACTACCCTGGGTTCTTTAAATCCTTGTGAACTTAAGATATTCGAGACTTTGGGTCCTTACTGCCGTTCATTTTGTTGTTTATTGAACAATCACTAGTTATTTTCTAACTTTCACAATGTCTTTTATGTCCTAATTAGAATGTTCTTTAAACTGCATGACCTAATATGTTCTCTTGACTTTTTTACCTGTTTAATTCTGCATATAATTGCTAGCTTAATAATGTCTTTGCACCTAACTTTGTTATGTTTGTCAGATGAAGCATGTTTAGTTTAACATTGCTGATAACTCGAATGTTTTGCTTTGATAACATGCTTTAATCCTTGTTCTCTGCCTAATTATGAACTTTCACAGGTAAATTATTGTTATTAGCCTGCCCCAACTTGTTTAATACCTTTACGCTAAATGTAGTATGATCCTATGAATATTGTTACCACTCAATGTGTTCTTTCCATGACCAATATGTGCCTCTAATAACTTGTGATCTTTTAAAACTAATCCTCTTCGAGTAATGCCCTCTATGATACATGATCCTGTTTGTATTACACTATTTAATCCTGAGTTTGGTATAATCTGATCCTAAACTGGTTGCATTACTTGATTTTACGAGACTAATACCCTAACATGTTATCTTTTTAATTTTAGGCTCTGTCTCTGAGCATATGTCACCCTACCCAATGTGTTAATTTTCTTCTTGAGTTCATTATATGATTATCTTATACTGTTTGCAAATGATTTTCCAAACTTATTACCTTATTACTATTTTTATTAATTGTTTCTAATTATGGGCCGGCTGAAAGCCAAGGCCTTCCCCTAAGTCTAATCCATTAACCTCACTAGTGTGAGCATTGCCATGGGTTCTTGATGCCCATGGGAAATCTGACACACTAGGGTCCAAGGTTCTTTTCCACTTTTCCCTAATTGCGCAACTTTTCCCCCTTTTTCACCTACTAGATAAACCAGTTGGTTTGTTGAATGGCTATCCTCCTATGACTTTTGATCAAATTATGGCTATTGGGTTTTAGCCATTTTGTGTAAAATGAAGATTGTTTTTTCTGGGTTTGATTGGCTATGACGTATGGGTTGTGGTGAAGCCTGTTGTATATGAAACTGAAGGCTTGGCCATTGCTGGATATACTTTAGGCCTGCCTTAGGCCCACTATAGCTATTTTGTAACTCTGTAATTTATTTCACTCATTGGGACTTTAATAATGTTGTAATAATAATTGGGGTGTTAGTAAAATTGGAAAATGGGTTTATTTTAATATTTGCATGAAACGGGAAGAAATACCGCCTATAGGTGTTTAATTTGCTCGAACATGTTCTGCTACTGTGAGTGTTAGATAACCTGCCTATATGTGTTTAATTCGTTTAACATATTCTGCTTCTACAAGTTTGTTAAATATCATGCTTATAGGAAATAAAGTGACCAATGTTTCAATTTGCATTACAGCATATCCATTAGACACTATGACCATAGGGTCATATTAGCTTATGTTCTACAAAGTCTGCATTTTACCAATCATTCCTATAGCATTTTACTTGGTTAATGTGATGTTGTTACAATTTCTCACTTAGGAGACATGTCTATAGGAGCTAAAACAAGTTTCAATCACTAATTATAGAAATCCCGCCTATAGGTTAATCCTACTCGCTTTTAAGTATTAGTATTGAACACAGTTTCGTTGCTACTGTTAGAAAGAATGTCTATAGGATCAAAATGAGTAATTCTGAATATTTTCCTCGGTTATCACTGCCAACTACTGCACCTAGATATCATGTCCACAGGTTTAAACACTTGTAATATTTAATTTCAGTACACAATACATGATTCCCTAAAATATATAGCTATTGAGAAATCATGCCTATAAGGTAGCACCTTCCATATGAAACTACATGAATGTTTGAATTCCGAGGTCACATAGAAATCTTGGCTAGAGGGCTTATTGACTTTAACTCGTCTCAATTCTGAAACTGTCAAACGCCTAATTTTTTTGCGTGCATTTTTTTTTTCTAAGTGTGGAGTCTAACTTGAGCCCTTAATTGCCTTTATGTGAAGTTCAACTTGTTTTGTATGTCGCCTAATTTTATCATTTTGAGCAGCCTAAGTTAGGTCTAGAACCACCAAAAATAGAGGTCCAAACGCTTCCTTGACCATAAGCATGGGACGGGTAGTGCACGCATAAGTCACGACTTAGAATCTACTAGTGCGCCTTAGGTAAGAACTTAAAGATAGTAATCGGGTAGCAGGAGATGATAGTTTGTGCATGCTAAATAATACGAGTAACACCCCATCTCGAGGAAGTTACAAAGTATTATATAAGTTGCACGGGGTGATCCTTTAGGCTAAAAATCTTAGAACCCCCATCTTGACTTGAGATCAATTATTTTTGTTTATTGGTAGACTTTTGATAATAATTGGTCAACTTCTTTCCCTCTTATTTTTTTAACTAATTCATATAATTCGAGTTCGGTCGGAACCCACAGTTGTGGACCTTGAGGAATTCTTAACATCTTCTCCTCAAGTTAATTTGAGCCCTTACCCAGTCTTTTGCGACACAAACTGGTTAAACCCGAGTTACTCGCAAAAAAATGTCCTAGTACCCCTCAAATCCGTCAGGTGGATACTCTCTCTTTTAACACCTCCTTAAAATAGTTGTCACATGTTGACACCCAATTTTTTACCTTGAAAATCGTAATTAAAATTATATTTGATTATGTGGTTCTAAAAATACCTGATCTCTTTTAATACCGGTTGTTTAGGCAGTAGATGTTGAATGTGAAGCGAGGAAACGAAATAAGATCAAAAGGAAACAAGATTATGCAAATCGAGCAGTGGAGAGATCGGTCTCGAGGGTGGTCAGTAAGGGCCTCGAGGTCTAGTTTTAAAAGCTTGACAATGGGCTATAGATAATGGTATAACCGTGCTAAAGGCCTTACGAGCGGTCTATTTATGATCAATAACAAGTAATAAATGAAGAATAACTCAACAACGCAATAAATGAGAAGCAATAAATCAATGAAGCAATTGTAGAGAATGTTTTTAGTTAAAGAGCATAGGATGTTCTTGTTCTTGTATATTCAGTATCATGTGTATTACAAAGTGACAATGGTCCCCTTTATATAGGAGGGGGAATACCAACATAGTACATATCTAATTAATGATAGAGATATGGTGGGTACATCCATTTAATGCCACGGTACGGGCTTGTACTATTTTGTATAATTTGTCAGCTTTAACCAAGTTCCCCTCTGATGTCTCCCGCCTCTGCACGTTGATCTTTGATTTGCACTGCCTCGAGGTCGAGGTCCTTCAATATGGTCCCTCGATTCTAAAGCTGGAACCTTTGAGCCTTCTGAGTGTTGTAGTAACCGTAAAATCGGGCTCTCCGATTTTAGCTGTATACAGATAGTCCCCGCTTTTTTTAGAATTAAGAGATAAGAAACATTCTTGACTTTTTCCTTTTCGATGCTCCTATTATGACGTCAGTCCCTTCAGAGCATTAAATTATAGGACATAAAAAGCTGCGCAGAGGTCGCTGTCAAATAGAATACTCGAGAAGCCCATGAACTGTCACGATTTCGACCCTTCCTCTTCAAGCATGCCCAAAGGGCCTCTACAAATACTATAATCTCTTGTGTTTTCATAGTTTTGCATCTTCTTCATCTTCTCAACACCATCAAATTTAGCTAAGTGTTTTCCATTCTTTCCTTGTCCCTTTGTACGTTTTCTCGTCTTCTCGTTACAAAACTCGATTACTATCATGACCAAAACTTCAAAAATGGTTCACCAAAAGAGGGAGCCGCCTCTTCGTCACGTCTATCAAGATCAAGTCCAAAATTCATCCTACCATTGAACAACGCATCCCAGGCCCTTTCGATACCATTTTTGACTTCATAATAGAAAACCCCCCTTGTACACCAGGCTGATGCGAGACCATGTCCCGATACATAAGTGGAGTATCAGATATAGAGAGGGTCAAACTCAACTACCTTTGGGAGCAGGCGGCTCGAGTAAAGATTCCTACGACTGATGAAAGAATAGTCACGCATAAGGATGACTTCCTCAGTGTATATACATACCCTTTCACCTTAAGTCCCGTCGATTCTTCTTCTCCGTTTATTGACCCGGTGATTCTTGTTTTTTTCCATCAGTACTGAGTGACACTCGGTCAGATCTATCCTTATTTTTTGAGGATCATATACATGTTCTGGCATATTGCCAACATGGTCGAGGGAATGACTTTTACCCTCGACCATCTAATTAGACTGTACAACCCTCGCCTCTTCCGTGGGGGCCTAATTAAATTGCACTGCCGATCCACCAAGGTATTCCTCGCCTGTATTGATGAGGATAAGGAACGGGGATGGATGAGCCGATTCGTCAGAGTCAGAACTTCGGACGTCATCCCCACCGATAGACTTCCATTCCCGGAGGAGTGGAATGAAACGTAAGTAACCCCATGTTAACTATGCTTTACCGCTGATTTTTTCTTTCTACCGATTCTGAATATTCTTTCTTTTTACTATTTAGCAATTGTCTAGTTCCCCCACGCGGTCCAAGACCTTCCGTGGTGGATCATGCTTTTGGACTCCGCCTTCCCATATAACAAACGCTTATGGCGTGAGCTGGCTAGGACAAGGTGGCAGGCAAAGAACCACAGTATGCCTTTATTTCTATATATTTTCTCCTTCATTGTAAGAACTCTTGATGATGATATTTTCTAATATAATATGTTTGTGCAGGCCTTGGTGAAGGCATTACGATGAGACCGCCTACACCTAGTGAAGAATAGGCTCCAAAGGCCGAGAAAGATAGGAAAAGGAATAAGGAGGCCTGAGTGGAGTCTCCAAAATGAAAAAGGACAAATTCTCGGAAGCCCAAAACTGACACCACGGACTTGTCCTCGACGGTCGCTGAGATCCTGCGGACTGAGGAAGAAAGCGACAACGCTTGCCCTTTGGTACAAAAGGCAAAACAAAGTTCTGATGCTTCGAGTGTTGTTGGGCGCTCGTCTGTTGAGCTAGAGGCAGCCGATGCGGACCCTCCGTGCATAGAGAAGACCTTCGAGCAGGGTTTGGTCTCAGTCCTCGAGATGCTCATCAGACATGGCATAGTTTGTCGCGAGGAGCTCAGAGGGCTTACTACTGGAGCTTTCCGTAATCGGGAAGAAACCTCGATAGAGGGTAATGCCGCCGGGGGATTTCACTCAGGCGCGTCATTTTCTCCGGGGGAGATACACGATGCTCAAGTTAGGGTTATTCTTGGTCTAGAGACCTCTCATGGAGAGGACGATGCATTTGAAGACTAGTTCGAGGGAGTAGATGAGGAGGATGATGTTGATGCCCCAGTTGCGGTCTTGTTCTCCACGGTCGCTGAGAGCCTGCGGCATGAGGAAGAAAGCGACAACGCTTGCCCTTTGGTACAAAAGGCAAAACAAAGTTTTGATGCTTTGAGTGTTGTTGGGCGCTCGTCTGTTGAGCGAGAGGCGGCCGATGCGGACCCTCCGTGCATAGAGAAGACCCTCGATCAGGGTTTGGGATCAGTCCTCGAGATGCTCATCAGACATGGCATAGTCCGTGGCGAGGAGCTCGGAGGGCTTACTACTTGAGCTTTCCGTAATCAGGAAGAAACCTCGATAGAGGCTGATGCCGTCGGGGGATTTCACTCAGGCGCGTCATTTTCTCCGGCGGAGATACGGGATACTCAAGTTAGGGGTATTCTTGGTCTAGAGACCTCTCATTGAGAGGACGATGCATTTGAAGACTAGTTCGAGGGAGTAGATGAGGAGGCCGATGTTGATGCCCCAGTTGCGGTCTTGTTCTCGACGGTTGCTGAGAGCCTGCGGACTGAGGAAGAAAGCAACAACGGTTTCCCTTTGGTACAAAGGGCAAAACAAAGTGTTGATGCTTCGAGAGTTGTTGGGCACTCGTCTGTTGAGCTAGAGGTGGCCGATGCGGACCCTCCGTGCGTAAATGAGACCCTCGAGTAGGGTTTGGGCGCAATCCTCGAGATGCTCATCAAACATGGCATAGACCGTGGTGAGGAGCTCAGAGGGATTGCTATTGGATCTTTCCGTAATCGGGAAGAAACCTCGATAGAGGTTGGTGCCGCCGGGGGATTTCACTCAGGCGCGTCATTTTCTCTAGGGGAGATACGAGATGCTCAGGTTAAGGGTATGTTTTGTCTAGGGACCTCCCATGGAGAGGACGATGCATTCGAAGACTAGTTCGAGGGAGTAGATGAGGAGACCGATGTTGATGCCTCAGTTGCTCTCGAGGAAGCCGAGAGGCTCCAAAACGGGTGACATTAGAGAAGCAATGTGCTATTTTTTTATCTCATATTCATGTTTTTTTGATTGCCCCTTTTTCTGTTCTTCAAGTCAAGAAGTTGTATGACTAAGCTTTCTCCAAGATGCAAGATGAGCTGACTCATCGTGGAGAGGAGCTTCAGAAGCTAATGTCAGAGTCTGTCGAGCTGGAGGCTTTATGTACTCGAAAGGATGAGGAAATGACCAACCTATGGGCAAACTCAGAGAGACCACTTCGGGAGAGGGCCGACCTCACCGAGCAGGTATGCTGGTACCCATACTTTTATCTTAGTTGCAATGTCTTGTGCTGACCGACTTATTTTTTGCTTTTTAGATTAAGCAGAAGGATGCCCTAGTGCAGCGGCTTCGAGAGGAGGTTGCGACCAAGGATGCCTAAATCCTAGAGCTAGCTCGGCTGAATGATGTCGCGGCTTCGGAGAGGGAGGCACTTCGGGGGAATCTATCCTCGGTTTAAGACCTTCTCCAAGGCACTCAGGAGGAGGTTGCTGCACTATTTGCTACGAAGTCAGGGGCCACTGAATATGTATCCTCATATAAAATAGATGTCGTTGGTGCAAATGATCGGGCCAGGGAGATATCTGAGGAGGACGAGCTAAAGCTGGCTCGAGCAGTTGCTTATGTGCATATTCAAGCCAGGAGACAATCCCTCGAGGAAGTGAGCGCTAAAGGCATAGATCTTACTGCTGAAATCGAAGAATCCAGAGCCTTGGATGAAGAAACGG
Source organism: Nicotiana paniculata (assembly GCA_005239505.1). Lineage (NCBI taxonomy): Eukaryota > Viridiplantae > Streptophyta > Magnoliopsida > Solanales > Solanaceae > Nicotiana > Nicotiana paniculata. The sequence goes on from ML307934.1 coordinate 34,545, forward strand.
AAATGCCGACTACGTGTGACGAGATCTTTGAGAGCGGCTTGGACAATAGTGAAGGAGAAGAGTAGACTCTCCTGCTTATTTTGATTTCTTCTCTTTTTCTTTATATGGAACCCTTCGAGGGAAATTTTGTAGAAAAATACCTCTGTAAATATATTTTTTGGAATAGAATATCTCTTGTCACATATCGCACAAACTTTGTCCCGTAATGCTTACGCACTAATTGACTTTCGTGCTTCGATTCTTAGCTCCTCCGAACTCACACTTGCAATAGTAGATCCCCTCGAGACAGGATGCCTTCTCGAGGCTAGGTTGGCATGAAAGCTTTGATCCCTCGAATGTTGTATCACGGTATCATTTATGTGATATGACCATGAAGTGACCGGTGTGGCCCCACCGGTACACTTCCTCAAACGTTATGACGACTTTGTCAGAAATTGAATGGCCTTCAAAGTAGTTGGTTGGCCACTCATCGCTCTCTATATATATATTCTTGCTCCTTCTTCATTCTAACTCATGTATTTTTGCAAAACTTAGCTTTCCTTTCAACTTTCTCATCCCTTTGCCATTTTTGCAAAAACTACTTTCATTTCTTCCTACTTATCTCTGCTTAAGTAGTTATGGTTGCCGTGCCCGAATCTGCTCACCAATAAGAGGGAAATTTTTCCTCTGCTCCTAGGCTGGCCGGTAGTATACCGCCGGCATATGGTAAGTTGACTTCGTACTACTTTTCTCCGAAGAAAGACTTCGTATTGGAGAAAACCTTTGATAGCCCGGGCCATCGACAACATGCTTCGAGGTTCGTCCGATCCAAAGAAGAGAACCACTTCGAGGCGGTAAGGAGAAACTGTGGTTGGGGGAAATGTGATGCTCCAGATACCCTCTAGAGAAGATAACTTCGTGACTTATGTAGAGGGATACTTGACCGTGTATACATACCCGTTTACATTAGGCCCCATCGACCGACTCGTGCTAGAATTTTGCAAAAGGTACCCAGTCACCCTGGCGCAGATTCATCTGTCGTTTTGGCGGATAGTTCTGATGATGAGGTATTTCACCGAAAAGGCTGAGCTCGAGTTCACCCTCAGCCACCTCATTAGATTATATCAGCCTCAACATTGTCGAGGCACGATTGCGTTACGACGCCGGTCCATCAGGACATTCATTGCCAGCGATGATGAGGACCGAAATGGAGGATGGATGAGTTGATCTGTTCGACTGAGGACCGTCGACACCATTTCAGCGAAGTTCCTGCCATTTCCCGAAAAATGGAACTTCAAACGTAAGCTCCACGTCGTACCTTAGTGTCTCTTGCTTTCACCGATTTGTAAGAGTGTTTCTTTCTCCTTTTTCAGTGATCACGTGGGTGCAGGGGGAGGTACCCGATCTTGCGGACTGGACTCGGAGGATGGAAGCTTCCTCAACATACGACGAACGTAAGTTGCATGATCTCTCGAAGAGCAGATGGGAAGCAAAGAACCACGGTACGAGCCGCGTGGTTTCCCTTTTCATGAATGTTTTCTTTTGTTTATACTAACTTTGCCACCACAGGTGTTTGTGGGTTTTCCGAATGAGACCGTGCCCTTTCGAGGCGAGGGAAGGCCCGAGGAGGAAAATAAGTTAAGAAGTTCCTCTGCAGACGAGGACCTCCTTAATGAAGCGGGGTCTTCTCGAAGACACAAAGGAGATTCCGCTGCTGAGGAGAGCTTTATATACTTTAGTCATTTTGCGGACACCAGCTCTACTCGGAGGGAAGATTCTTTGTCTACGGCTCGAGCTGGGGACCCTTCCGAGGTTGCCGATTCTACCAAGCCTGAGACCTCTAACTACGAAGAAGAGGTTACTCGAGAGAGAAAGAGAAAAAGTCCTCCACCATCATCTGCTTTAGCCATCGAAGGTACTACGAGGGACCCTCCGAATCAGGGGTCGCTCGAACCGAGTGAGGTTTAGAGTAAGACTTCCCTTATTGAGAGAGGTTCAACTGGGGCCGATGGGGCCAGGCTAGTAGATGCATGTTCAACTTTTGAGGAGGCTCATCGGTTCTACTCTGAAGTGAGTTATGATCGGCCTTGCTGGGTTGTTAGCTATGAATCTTAATTTTTTGAACTGAAGTTTCTCTTCTGTAGGTTTTTGACAAACTCAAGCTCGAGCTGCTTCACTGTGAGACCGGGTTAAGGGAAGCTTTGGGTAAAGAAAAATCTCTCAAGCTTCTTTGAAATAAGAAGACAAAAAATTCCATATATCTTCGGGCGGAGATGCATCGGAGTTGGAACAATGAAGGAAATCTCGAGTGTCAGGTAATCATTACCCCAAAGGAGTATGTTGTTCCTTTCTCGCTTTTGGGAACTAATGATTTGGTGCTTCAGCTGCAGAGAAAGACCGAAGCGTTGGAGCGTATTTAGCGTGATGTCGGGAAAGTTAATTCTGAATGCACAACATTGAAGGCGTAGATAGGTGTACATATTGCAGCCCAAATGAATGCTTTTGGCCAAGGTTGTTGCCCTCGAGAAAAAACATCGAAATGCCCGAGAAGATAGCTCGATTCAGACGAGCAGGATTGCCAAGCTCGAGACTAATCTTTTAAATCTGAAGGTCGAGGTCATGGACGCCTGGGCTGAAGCTAAAGAAGTTCTGGCGAAGGCCGATAAGAAGGTGACAGTCTATTTGAAAGATGTTGTCGATGCTCGGGCTGAGCTGAGGGGAGCTTTTGAAGTAATTGAAGGCCTATGATTTTATAGCGATAGTCGGACGTCTCCGAGTCGCTTTAGTTTAGCTGGAGACTTATTAAGGTGGTCATTTGTATTGTCCATCGCCTTTTAGTCCCCGAGTGAGATAGACTCGGGGTCTATATCCAGGGTATGCCTTTTTAGGGGTCTTATAAGTTCAATATATTGCCTTGACTTTGATATCGTGATTATGACCTTTTAAGGTCTTATGAGTTAGTACATGCCTTGTTTGAGGTATTATAGTTTTGATGTTGCCTCATGGAGGGCTTATGAGTTTTAAGTTGCCAGCCCTGAGGTCTTATGGCTGTGAGTCGACTATCGAGGACAGTGCGTGAGCCAGAGTTTGATATTACCTAATGGAGGGCTTATGTTGTTTAATATCGCCTCGTGGAGGGCTTATGAGTTCGAAGTTGCCAGCCCTGGGGTCTTACGGCTTCAAGTTCTTTATGACTTGATAGATGATGGTCTAGGACAGTTCCTTAGTGGTCAGTCTTTTGGGCCCTGGGGCCGCTTCTTGTAAAAATAAATAGACTTTTTTGACACGCGAAGTGTTTTGATGGTGAAAGATTCTTCTCTGATTACTTGGTATAAGTATACATGTTTTTACCATCGAGGGTTTGATTGTTCTATGTGGACACGGTTCATTCGGCCGTTTGGTCCAGTACATCATTCTCTTGTCGAGACCCTCTTTGGCATATTTTAGTGATCTCCCCAGGGGGATGCCCCCCACTATTTGAGGTTGATCGGAGAGAAGCCTTGAATACTTGGTGATTTCTCCATGGGTAGCATATGGGTGTTTCCTCGTTAAAAACCTCATCGGTAAAACCCATTTGGGATAAAATCCAACGTGAGGGAAAAAGAGCACAACGCATGCTTTAAAACCTAAGGCCTTCGAGCTGGAGGGTTCTTCGATTCTTTTCATTCGAGCACCTGCACATAGGTTAGTGTAAAACGTGAAGGGAAGAGGGAGAGAGTTGTACCTTAACCGTGGTGGCGTTCAAGCCTCGATATGCTTTAGTTACCCGTTCCAAGGATGCGGCATGGTCCTTTAATCATTCATCGAAGATGCAGTTTGTGATTGTTTACTCGGCTACTTATTATTTTTTGGCTCCCTCGATGTGGAAGGTGACGGTGCCGGCGCCACGTTGAGTATCATGTTCTTCCCCGTACACCATTTTTATTCCATCCTTCGTGGGGAAATTCATCATTTGATGAAGGGTTGACGGTACCTCCCTTATACTGTGATTCCATAGCCTTCCGATCAATGCATTGTATCTCATGTCGCCTTCGATAACATGGAACTTGGTGTTTTGAGATGTACAGGCCACGATGACTGGAAGGGTGATTTCGCTTTCGTTGTTTCACTCGTGATGTTGAATCTGTTGAGGACACGAGAGGTGGGCATGTTCTGGTCTAGAAAATCGAGTTGCTCTACCACCTTCGACCGGATTATGTTGGCCGAGCTACCTGGATCCACGAGCACACGTTTAATTTGAAATTTACTTAATAGAAAAGAAATTACTAGTGCACCATTATGAGGTTGAGACAAGGCTCGATGTCCTTGATGATGAAGACATGGACTGCAGTGCGATAGTTGAGGAGGAGGATAAGGAAGGACTTATTATTCAGGCCATGGGGAAAGGAGTTGTTCTTAAGAACTGGACTGTTGCACCATCAATGGCCCGTCGAGTTCCTAGGTTATTTTTTGAAAGAATTTTATGAGCATTTGAGATCCTGCCCATGGTAACTCAACCAGGATCTCAAGACGGGAGAAAAAGCAAAGCAAGAAGGTGAAAGCACAGACCATCCTCCCCCAAAAAACTCACAATTTTTCTTTGGGTGCAGGCACAGTAAGACAATAATATCTGCAGACACATCTATCACTACCTTCAAGATAGCAAATTATCTATCCCAAGCATCTCCGGCTAGGAAATACTCTGCTTTCTCACTATCACTCGTTGTTTTCTTGTATGAGGCTAAGCACTACCTCCCTAATTTCATAAGGCTAACCATTGCCTTTCCATGCATGAGATTAAGCATTGTCTCTTCTTTATTTGCATGAGACTAAGCATTGTCTCCTCTTTGCATGAGACTAAGAATTAGCTTTTCTTCTTGCATGGGACTAAGCATTGCCTCCATAATTGCATAAGGCTAAGCACTGCCTTTCATCGCATGATTCTAAGCATTGTCTCATATTTGCATGAGGCTAATCCCTACCTCCTTACTGCATAAGGATGAGCACTGATTTTCCTTGCATGAGACAACATTTTCTCCTATTTGCATGAGGCTAAGCCCTGCCTCCTTGACTGCATAAGTCTAAGCACTGAATTTCTTTGCATCAGACTAAGCATTGTCTCCTATTTTCATGAAACTATCCCTGCCTCCTTTACTGCATAAGACTAAGCACTGCCTTTCTTTGCATGAGACTAAGCATTGTCTTCTATTTTCATGAGGCTAAGCCCTTCCTCCCTAAGTGCACAAGGCTAATCACTGCCTCTCTTTGCATAAGACTAATCATGGTCTCCTATTTGCATGGGGCTAAGCACTGCCTCCCTAATTGCATAAGACTAAGCACTACCTTGTTTGCATGAGACTAAGAATTGTCTCCGATTTTTCATAAGGCTATGCCCTACCTCCCTTTCTTGCATCAGACCTAGATTTATCCTCTACTCACTCAGGGCTAAGCATTGCCCTGATCTTACTAAGATATTACATCCCGTACCTTAGCATTAGGATGTGCCGTAGTAAATCCATATGAGTTTGAATGGATGATGTAAAATACATCCCAAACACATCCCAGAACCTGGTGTCACAAGTGCATGAGCAAATTCTAAGAATTTTACAATTTATACAAAGCTTATCCGAAATACAATTGGACCAGGAAATTAAAATAAAATTGATACAATACGAGGGAGACTCTGTCAGCTGCGGATCGCCTCCGGATAATGTAGCTCGCCTAAGTCTCCAAACAAGCCACATCGCTATGAAAGTACCTATGCAATAAAAATGCACAGCAAGTGTAGCATGAGTACGAAAACATGGTGTACTCAGTAAGTATCCCGCCTAACCTCAGAGAGGTAGTGACGAGAGGTCGTATTAGACACTTGCTAGAAGTCAATCTAGTATATTCAAGTGAGACACTAAGTATGAATGTCATAGAAAATTTCTTAAAATCAAGAATAAATAATATCAACTCCTTCAACATTTAACACTTTAAATCTTCGTCGTTTCAGTTATCAATTAAAACTTCATAGGCCAATAAACAGGTAACAATTACAAAAAATGCGCAGCAATTATCATGTGCAAGTAATGTCGAGGGTCGAACGACACGGACCAACAACAATAGAATGTGCACTGCCGAGTGTCGAACGGCCCGAACCATAGATGTAACTATCAGCCCTGCTTGCGAATTGAACATGCGATGCAGTTAACATAATACCAGGGCAACCCCACTCGTGAATCATACCTATGACTTGGGTCCTCGTATAAATATACATAAATACAGGGTCATCCTGCTCGCGAATCATACATGCGACTCAGGCACCCAAAGTTACACATATTCACACCAATAAACCACATTTTTATCAAGAAAACAGGGAAAATTAGTTTTTCTATGAAGCTCCTTTTAATAAACATGGGAATAATATTGAAAACCTTTCTGGAGATTTACTTGCCAATTTGGACAGGGTTCCAAACTCTATAGATTTATCTGAAACACAATTATCCAAGGAAGAATTAATTCTCCTTCTAGGTGATTAAGAAATGTAAACTCTATCCTTCTCGGAGATTTAGATACTAATTGAAAGCATCACATGATATTTTATTGACAAGTTCACAAGTACAACAAGTAAAGCATGATAGTGGGTCCTAGACTACCCGAACATGGTATATTAGTAGCTACGCACTGACTCCCATCACCTCGTGCGTACGTAGCCTCCGCAAATAATAGTATGTATTCATTTAGTTCACCTATGGGGACAATTCTCCCTCACAAAGTTAGAAAGGAGACTTACCTCTATCCGAAATTTCATAACCGGCTTCCAAGCCCTTGCGACGACTCCAATTGATGCACAACGCCCCAAAACTATTCAAATAACAGGCAAACAAATAAAAATTCACTCTAATACTTGTAAAAATTCAAATTATATATGTTCCCAACTCCGCTCGAGAAGTTGACCCAAAATGCTCTCAGGCCCACGTGCCTGGATTCCGAAATTTCTCGAAGATAAATTCTACCCATAGTTTTACTAACTCAAATATACAGTTTTCTCTAATTTTCATGCTCAAATTCATGGTAAAAGTCAAAAATTTCAAATCCTAGGTCTTCCCCAAATATCCCAAATTTATACTAATTTTTCATGTCTAAATTCATGTAAGATCACATATTTAACTAAATAATAGGAATAAATCACTTACCTAGTGTTGCTTGGTGAAAATCCATCCTTGAGCTCTCTAAAATCGTCCAAACCAAATGAAAGAAATGAAAGAAATGGGCCAAAATTCGTGTTTAAAACAATCTGCCTAGACTTCATCGAGTTGTACCTTGCGTTGTGCAGGTTGTACATCCTATTACAATTTTTCCTTGTTGTATACCTTCTGTTAAAAACACCCATAACTCCTTGTAGAAATATTCAAATCACAAATGGTTTGAAGATTTTAAACTAGACTCGAAGATATTTACTTTTATAGGTTGTACACCATATAACTCTTTATATCTGAGATATCAGCTGCTAAAGTCGGCTCCATGCATCAGTAAATTCTATCGAAACTGCTTCACCAACCATTTTCAATCGATCATAACTTTCTGATCAAATGTCCAAATCATGAATGGTTTAACTTTCTGGAAACTAGAAGGCAAGGGATACAACTTTTCTGTTTTACAGATTTTTCAGATTCCTTGTAGATTTTGAGATATACGCTTCCAAAGTTAGCACTTCGATGCATCAGTTGCTGTCCAAAATAGATTTGCAGCAGAAATTTCAGCAGCTATTTTGGCCTGAAATCCATTCCGTTAGCCTTCTGAAATCCATCTTAGGGCCTCAGGAGCATAACCCATTATACCAACATGTCCCAAAACATGATACGAACTCGCTCGAAGCCTCAAATCACATCAAACAAGGTCAAAATCATGAATCGCACTCCAACTCAAGCTTTATGAATTTTGAAATTTTAAACTTCCACATCTGATGCCGAAACCTATCAAATCACGTCCGATTGACCCCAAATTTTGCACACAAGTCATATTCGACCATATGGGCCTGCTCTAACTTTCGGAATTGGAATTCTTCCCCGATATCAAAAATTTAAACTATCAAAAAGTTAAACTCTCGGTCAAACTTCTTAAAAACCTTCAAATTTCTATCTTTAGCCAAATGACTTCAAAATGACCTACGGACATACGAATTCACATCCGATCGCGCTCCCAACTCCAGAATCACCATACGAAGCTATTCCCACACTCGAAATCCCAAACAGACATCTATAACACTGAAATGCGTTACAGCCCAGATTTATGAAAGTCTTCTAATATGCCATCTTCCATAATATGCGCCGAAACGCTCCCGGGTTATCCAAAGCCCGATCTGGATATACGCCAAAGTTCGAAATCATCATACGAACATGCTGGAACCTTTAAATCCTGATTCGGAGGTCGTTTACTCAAAATTCCAATCTTGATTGATTCTTCCAACTTAAGGCTTCCGAATTGAAAATTTTCTTCCTAAATTGACTCCAAACTTCCTGAAATTCAGTTCCCACCACACCTATATGTCATAATACCTGAAACGAAGCTGCTGATGACTTCAAACTGATGAACGACATGCTAGAGCTCAAAAAAAACTGGTCGATCGTTACAGTATGCATATACGGTGGCACTTCAAAGATTCAGGTTGATTATTATATGTATTTAATTAATTGACTTATTGCTACATTTCAGTTCTTCCTTACATACTCAGTACATTATTCGTATTAACGTCTTTTTTTTGGGGACACTGCATTCATGCCTGCAGGTATAGATAATCAGTTTGACGAGCCCTCATAGTAGACGAGATTGGCATTCAGCAAAGGATCGGTAAGACTCCACCTCATTCGAAGTGCAGTCGAGTCTTTGAGTCATAGTGTTTGTGTTTTTCTACAGTCTTACGGGTAGGGTGGTACCCTGTCATATTTGATGTCTAATACTCATAGAGGCTTTATTGACAGAGGTTCATTTTGTACAGTATGTTAGAGGCCTTGACGACCCATATGTATTCATGTTTTCAGAAAAAAAAAAAAAAAGGCTGAGTGATACAATGTTTTCCCACTTACAGTTGTACATTATTAGTTGTGGAATGTTGGTCAATGAAATTTAGAAGAAACAAAGAGTTACAGAGTGGTTCGCTCGGGCCAGTATGGTGCCGGGTTCTAGCCACACCTCCCGAGGTTTGGGGCGTGACATAAGCCGTGTCTTGCCTTATCTTTGCATATGACCAAACATCATGTCTTTGCATTTCATCGTCTGAAACATTTCCATTTCGTCCAAAGGCGTCATAGTCTGAAGGCATCATCCTCACAGCCGGAAGACACCATTCCATGGCCAGAGGATCTCTTAAAAGTGCACATCATTATTCAAAGGCGTCATGGTTCAGAGGAACCATTCTCATGGCCTGAGGACATCATTTCATGGACTCTGAATCCCTTATCACTTGATTCATGGCCCAGGACGTCATGTTCTAAGAAAATCATCATCACTGTCCAAAGAAAACCCTCATGGTCCGAAGGGAATTTGCATCATGTTTAAATTATTGCAATAATCCAAATATACTTTCATGCATTGTGTTTTAATTTTTGTAGGTAATCTAGGAAGTAACCGTTCTCCTAATGGGAGGAATCCTCGCTTCGATTTCCGTTCAGAACGTTCACATCCTGCAATTATTTCAAGCATAAGCAAACACCATCGGTAACCCACTTTATAATGATAACCGTTCAGATACTCATTCTGTGATACATCTGTAATGTTTCAGATTCCGCATAAATTTATCAGATACCATCCTACCCAAAAGAACCCTTTCCCGAAGTATACGATCATCCTTATAGCAATTGGATCAGTCTCGTTCGCCATTGCATCTATATCTATGCACATCCTGATTCCAGTAACACCAGGGAAATGTAGGCAACTCAGGAATCAGGGTTTAGCCTCCATTTTTTCAAATCACCCCATTCAGTCAAAATCAGTCATCATTTTCTTTACCCAACAAATCTTTCATCATTCCCGGCTAAAGAGGGGCAGATGTTGCTACTCAATTTTGCGCTCATATATTTTCAAATAATATACACACTTTAAAATTATCATTTTTTTGAATTATTATCAATTTACAGGATTTACACAGGCATTTCGTATAATTTTCCATAATGTTAGAGCTTTTAAATTTATTTATCTTTGAATTAATTTACATAAAAATTCAAGTATTACTTTTAAACTATTTTTGATGACTTAATCACTTCAAATTATTATTTGCATCCCTAATATATTTTTGAAATATTTTCACTCTATGTTTATATAATTACAATTGTATTTTTAGGCTATTCGCATACATTTGCAATAATACCCTATATTTTGCATTCTTATTGCAATTGACATTTCATTTAGAATCAAAATAATATTTTACATTGTTTATAGTGTCCTATCATTGTTTAAAGTATTAATTTGCATAAGTAGCATTTTTATATATTTATTTAGTGTAGCCCAATACACTAACCTAATAACCCCATCCCAAATCAAACAACCCTTTTACACAACCCGGTCGCGTCCCGTCTAATTAACCCGACCCAACCACTCTTTAAAATTTTGGCCTTTGATCTCTAATAACAACGACCACAACTAACCTACCCTTTTAAATTACCCAACCCCAAACCCTAATCACATTCCCCTTGCACCCGCCGCCCTAAGAATACCCCCTTTCTCTGAAGAACCCTAATCACCTCCAATCTCTAAATTCCTCTCCTAATCCCTCTCTTAATAGGATTCTCCTCTCATTCACTTGCCATATCTGTGTGCTTCCGCTACTGGTTGATTCTCCATGGTATCATCTAGTACTTGCCTAAACATGGGAAATACTACTTCTCTGATTCTGTCCAATTGATTCAAATCTCTTGAATCTCAACCATATCTCGTCTACACACATTCAATTCTATATTGTGAGTCTGATTGCATTTGGATTTTGTTGATTTACACTTTCTCTAAAAAAAACTAGGGTTTACCGGATTTCTCTTTTAAATCGATTTCAAATTTATTTTCATGTTTTCTTTCCTTCTTTGTTCTTTAATTTACTCTATTTCTTTATATCTTTGTTCGATTTTTGACTACTATATAAACTCCTCATTTTACCTTATGGGGAGAGACTTGGAAAATCGATATATTCACTAAAAAAATTTGGGGTTTTTTTCTACTCTCTTGCTTGGTATTTTGTACTGGCCGACTGAAAGCCATGGCCATTAACATCTTGTTACTTAACCTGATCTTGGTGTGAGTATTTCCCTGAGTTCATCGAAGTTTTGGGAACTTTGACGCATAGGAAATTATAGGTTTTCTGTGGAAATTTATTCTTACTGTTCTTCGCTTAACTTGTGAGTTGCTATACTTTGCAATTTCATTCCTATTATTTTGTGATTTGCATATATTTGCTTCCTGAAGTTTATCAGTTCAATGTATTTTCTGGACTGTTTTTGTGTGTAAGTTCATTTGTTTTCTTTAATTTTTTAGGTCTCTCTAACTTTTAGCTTCAAGCATGCCTAAACCTGGTTCTATTAAATTGTGACCAGTCAATATGTTAAGAATTATTACTGCTTGGGACTCTTACACTTGTTAGCATCTTCCAGTGTTTAATTTTTTCTTTTGCTATCAATCTTGTTACTTGAATATTTCTTACTTGCATAATTCGTACTTCTTTTAGTCAACTAGTTGATTGAGTTCAAAACATGAACGTATACACATATTGCATGGCACAAGTCTGTTTCCCATCATATTCTGAATTTCTATGACTATAGCGTTCCTATCTAACATGTTTTGACCCTACTCTTAATTAGTATGCCCTTTAGCATGTTTAACCCCCTCCCTGATTCACCTGTAGTTGCAATCTACTTTTCTTATGTCTAAATGTTGTCCTACTGCCAAATTAGCATTATTGTTTCATAACATCAAGACCTATACATAGCATAATCTGGACCTTCTTTAAGTAATTAGTCTATTGTGTCAGTGCTAGAATACCTACATGTGCTATATAACATGAGCTTACTTTTCACTCTGTAGTGAATCTCTATGATGTTTGCCTTTCATACCTTATGTGTTTTAATTGTGATAAGACCTTTTTCCTCAACTATGATATTTCTTCCCTGCTAATATTCCCCCTCAACATGTCTTTGGCTCACCCAATTCACTATTCCTTAAGTGATTACTTGGCTTGTCATAATGTGTGCTCCATATCATGTTTCAATGCAGTCTTGCCTCCTGATGAGAGTTAACATGCTTGTATTATGTTACTAGGATATATACTAAGCATAAACTATACTTCTTATGTCTCAAACTGCTAATGATAAAATTTGTCAAATCCTGCAAATTTTCTCCCCACCCCCCACCCATAACTCTTTCAATATGTGGATGTTATGTGCTACTTTGCTAAATGTTGAAATTATAAACAAGTCCCATGACCTGCTTGATTAGATGCTATGTATGCTCGACTTGGCTATATTTACTTTAGGTTATTAGTGTATCCCCCCAACTTATGTCCCTCCATCATTGTCCACTCTCCTTACTTGCTACTTATGCTATTATGAGCTTCTCATTCTTAGCCGGTTGAAAGACAAGGCTACCTAAGTTCTATGGTTGGCCTCCCTAGTGTGAGCACTGCTCGGGTCCAATTGAGGCCTTTGTGTACTCTAAAACACCCTTGGTTTGGTCCTTAGTCATTCCCTAAAATCTCAAACTACTCATATTCCTCCCATTTTGTCATATTATCTGTTGTATACTTGAACTGCCTGATTTAAATGGTGCAACACTTGGTGATATATTCGAGCAATATGGCTTTGGACTCCTCTATGGATTCCTGAGTCGTGTGTTAAATGTGGCTCTTGGTTGAAGGCCTAGGTATGCTTTGTAAGAGTTATTGAAGGCCCAGAAAGTGTTAAGTATTTTTATCTGGGCCTGTTGTAGGCCTAATGTCACTGTTATGTAACATTTGTATTTTTACTCATTATTGGGCATGTAATAACCTTTTGCATAAACAATTGGGGTGCTAGTAAAAAGGGAATGGGAAGAATTTAATATCTACATGCAAAGTGGGTAGATAACATGCCTATAGGATTTGGTAATGTATTTTCCATATGTGTTGTTCAATTACATGTGCACTGTAGAAATCATGACATTAGAAAAAGCACACACATGAGTTCAAATTCTATGTTTACTACTACGTGTTTATAGAAAGCATGCCTATAGGAAGAGAGCACTCCTTCAATTTGTAGAACTACTTTCAAATGCATTAGAAACCTGCCTATAGGAACAAATGTCAATAAATTTTCCTTCAATTCACTTCCGTTAATCACTAGAAATCATGCATATAGGATTTTGATCACTTCATTTCTATTGTATCACATTGTTCACTAGAAATCTTGTTTATAGGACTAAGTATATCAATAAAACGAGTTCTAAACATCAACTATTAGAGATCCTTCCTATAGAATATAACCGCTCTTTAATTGGTTAATACTAGACTACTCAAACCCTGTTTCTTGAGCGTCACTGTTAGGAAAACCTGGATAATTCTGGGACTCTTTTTCCCAGCAGACTTTGCTATACACAAATGCGTAGATTACCTAGGCATAATACATATAGGATTGGTAACTAAAAAACCTTTAATAATCAGCTTGCAATACCTGCATTATTATGTCTATAAGCAATATCCTGCATCTGAAATTACCCGCATACTTTAACTCAAGAATTGCCTAGACAACATGTCTATAGGTTTGAGATTCTGGATTCTGCAGAATCCTAATTTACATATGTGTTTGCGTGCATTTGCTTCTTAAGTGTAGAGGTCAATGTGAGCCTTTAATTGCTTTTATATGAAGTCTTTAGATGTTTTGTTTGTCGCCTAGTTTTTGCATTTTTTTTAGCAGCGTAGATAAGGTCTAGAACCATCCAAATAGAAGTCCAAAACCACCTGGGCCATAGGTATGGTATGGGTAGTACACTCGTAGGGCACTGCTTAGAATGGAATTAGAACACTCTTAGGTAAACAACTTAAACTAAGTAATCGGGTAGCAGGAGATTATCGCATGCGCCCACTAAATAATATGAGTAACACCCTATCCCAAGGGAGTTACGAAATATTATTTATGTTTTACGGGGTGATGCTTTAGGCTAAAAACCTTAAGACCCCTCCCCTCCCCCCTCCCCGCACTCTTTTCTTTTCTATTAGAATCAAAAATAGTTGTACCTCTCTATTCAAGATCTTTTATAATAAAATTCATAGATTTTGTGCTCTCTTTGCTTACTTGGCCATGTGTGGCATGTATAGTATATTTTCTAGCTGCGTACAGGTTGGTTTTAGTCTAGTGCACGGATGAGACTCTGGAAAAGTTTCCCAAACTCTCTATGAATAAACACTTGAGGATGAATGTTTGTAAGGGGGGAAGGATGTCACATCTCGCGTTTACATACGTTAAAGTTTTACCGTAAGTTAATCGACGTAGATTCGGGGATGAGATTATTTTGAGGATATAAGCATTTATCCTACTTATAACATGCAATAATTAAAGTGTTGTGAAGGTTAAAGGGTAAACGAGTCAAAGAAAATGGATTTCGTTGAAGATTGTCGATTTGGGATAAAATACGATCCTAGATATAATATCTAGTACTTATGGACTAGTGCCATACAAAGTACTACATGACCATGATAGTAAGGTGTATAAGATATGTTAAAGTGTGTAGTATTTTAAATAAGTCGAGGTAATTCTTAATTATGTGTAATTGATTAATTATTTGGTAATGGGAGATTGCCTAGTTAATTAAAGAATTATTGGGTAATTAATTAAAGAGTTGGATAAGATTTAACCCTCCCCCACGTGGCAGTAAGCCACCCCATGAATTGTGACTCTTAAGTCATTACATTATGTAGAAAGATTAGAGATGTGGGATTTGGCATTCTTAAAAACATGAGTCATATATCCACTCTTAAGAAAGAGTCACATATCCATCCTTAACATATTTATTCTTAAGGAAGTCGCACGTATCCATTCTTAACATAACCATTCTTAAGAACGAGTCACATAACCATTCTTAAGAAAGAGTCAAATATCCTTTCTTAAAAACGTAAGAGTCATATATTAGAACATACGATTTGGCAATTATAAGGGAATACGGTACAATGTTTACCAAGACTATCATACGGATTTTTTTCTACTCAAGTTATGTTATGGCGAAGCCCTTCCTTTATTTTTGCATGATCTTGTAATTACATATGTTTGATAAGAAGGCATAAAGAGAAGTTCATTCTCTCAAATTTATATACATTATCCTAGTCCCATAAGTTACAGTATTCTCCCTTATCGGGACTTTATATTCAATTGGTAATTGTCTTATTCCAATTAAGAGAGAAGAGGGTATATATATATATGGCATTATAGTATTTTCACCACCATCGAGCTATAATCGAAGGGCAGGCCTCTATTGGGCAACCTCTGATCATATGGTAAATCATATACCGAGCCAACTGTGGCCGAGCGCTTATGAGCGAGCCCATAATGGCCGAGATACAGGGCCTAGTATGGTCGAGCGCCTACGAGTGAGTGTCACGACCCCAAATCCTAACCGGCTGTGATCGAGCCTATCGTAGAACTAGGCTAGCCGACTACAACATGTTTAGAAATTTCTTTTGGAAATCCCATTTAAGTTTCAAGTATTTAATAAAAATATACAGAAAATTTCTTAATATAATTGGCCAATTATATACAGTACTGCCATCCCAAAAACTCGGAACCAACATGTCATGAGCATCTAGTGAAATAAGCCAAAATAAACTATTATAATACAAAACTCTGAATCAAAGCTAAATACAACAGGAAGGGAAAACAGAGATGCCGTGAACGCTGAACAATTACCTCCATATCCCACGATCCGGCTCCGCTGCGATATAAAAGTTAATGCTCGATATCTGCTCCTGAATCTGCACAGAGAGGTGCAGGGAGTAATGTGGGTATGCCAACTCAATAATAATGAAAATAAATCAAGTCTAAGTAGCAAGGAAACACATAAAAATCAATGCCATCAAGTCACAATATACACAACCTTACTTTCCAATAGTATAACATAGATATACAAAATCATCATGTCTTAAAAATCAACTTCATAAAAAGTCCTATGAAGAATGCACATTTTTAACAACTTTAAAACAAAGGATTTGGTATGCAATGAATGTAGGAAAATCATGGTAGTCCCTCGGGCAAAACATGTTTCATAATCAGCCCCTCGGGCATGCCTCGCAATCCCTTAGCACCTCACAATCACTCAGCACCTCACAGTCACTCAAGCCTCCTAATCACTCGTCACTCGCACTCGGTGCGCTCACTAGGGGTGTGTACAAACTCCAAAGGGGCTCCTTCAGCCCAAGCGCTAATATCACTCAGCACCTCACCATCACTCTTGTCCCTCGGCCCCACTCGGTGAAACCGCTCGAAAAGCCCCGCGGGTGAATTAGTAAAACAAGATACTCGACCCGAAAAGATCATTTTAATTCTCATGTAGTGTAAATCAGGCTGAGTTTCAAATAAAACAGTATGTACAATGATGCTGAGTAAAATCATCAACAGGTAGTGAGGAAAACAGCACTAAAACGCCCTCAAAGGGTCTAAACATATCGGCACGAGGTCCCAAACACGGCTTATAGCCCAAATATTTCATAAACCTTTAGAACATAATTTAACATAAGGTTTTGAGTAAACATGCAACTCATTAGTCGCCGCGGAGAGGACCTATTCAAATCTCAAAATCAGTACGCGCCACATACTCGTCATCCAACATGTGCGCCATTCCAAATTCAGTGAGAAAATAATACGGTCCAAGGTTCCATACCCTCAGGACAAGATTTATGACCATTACTTACCTCTATCGGGCCACAACACTAGTCCGCTATGCCTTTGCCACTCAAATTGGCTCCCGATTGCTCCTAATCTAGCCAAACCACTTAAAATTATCAATATATACTCAAGGAACACAACCCAATCGAAAATTATCAATTTAATGAAAAATCTCAAAATTCGGCCAAACCCGAGCCCCGGGCCCACATCTCGGAATTCGATAATTTTTACGTCATTAGAAACCTCATTCTCCCACGATTCTATATATACCAAGAACACTAAAATCGGACCACAATTGCCTACTCAAATCCTCAAAAGAAAAATAAATTTCTCATGCACCCTTCTTCCCCAACTTGGTTCAATTTTCAGAATTTTTGTGGTTTAGTCACTTAGGAATTGACATAAAAACGTGTTATGAAGTTGAAAATCTTACCTCCAGCTGATTTCCGTTCAAATCCCTCTCAAAATCTCTCAATTCGCATGCAACAATGGAGGAAAAGTAAGCCAAAATCGCACCCCAGCCCTTTTTAAACGTTCTGCCCATCTATATTAATTCCTTCTTCGCGAACGCGTCACTAGGACTGCGTTCGCATTGAAAAATTTCCAACATGCCTATAATTTACACTATACGGACGCGACCTCAAGACCGCGAACGCGAAGCACTGCCTCCCCAGGCTATCCGGAACGCGTCCATGACACGCGAACGCATAGGTCAAAAACCCCTGGGGGTCCCCAACCCCCCACTCTTCTTCGCGAACACGTGCCCTTGAACGCGAACGCGTTGACTACCTCACTCGGACCTCCGCGTTCGCATCCTCCTCTTCGTGAACGTGTTGAAAAAAAACTCAGCTCCCCCGAACAAATCTTCGCCAACGCGGCCTCCCACCCGCGAACGCAATGAACATAAGTCTCTGCAACAAAAACCAGAAAAATTGCCAAGTTCCAAACTCAAAATCGATCCGCTAACCATTCGAAACACACCCGAGGCCCTCGGGACCTCAACCAAACATACCAACATATCCCATAACATCATTTAAACTTAGTCGAACCTTGGAAACACCAAAAACAACACAGAAACACCAAATTTACATCAAGTTCAAGCCTAAGAACTTTGAAACTTCTAAATTTCGCCAACTACGCCGAAACCAACCAAAACAACTATGATTGACCTCAAATTTTGCAGACATATACAAAATCGCATTACAACCTGATCTAACTTCCGAATTCCATCCCGTCCCCGGTATCCTATTTTCCACTGCCGACCGGAAATCGCCAAAAACTAACTTTCGCCAATTCAAGCCTAATTCTACACCGGACATCACAAAAATATTCTGTACACGCTCCTAAGTCCCAAATCACCTAACGAAGCTATCCGAGCCATAAAATCTTCATTTCGAGGTCGTTTATTAATAAGTCAACTCTCAGTTGACTTTCTCAACTATTAGGCTACTTTAAAGGGCTAAATGCCTAAACTCTCACCATGACCACTCCGGACCCAAACCAACGGATCCAAAACATCAAAAACAGGATAGCGACATATAACTAATGCAGAAATAGGGGAAACAGGGTAAATATCATAGAACGACTGGTCGGGTCGTTACAACGAGCCTACTGCGGCAGAGTAGTTATATATACCGAGCCCTATAAGGCCGGCAATCTATTTTTACTTACTATATTGAGAGAGTTGAGTTAGTATTAGCAGGTAACCATATCTTCAGATTATCTTTCACTCCCAGTTATTTTCAATTATTATATTATCAGTTAAGTTTCAGTTTTTTGATATTTTATTAACTTACATACTCAGTACATTATTTTGTACTGACGTCCCTTTTTCTCGGGACACTTCATTTCGTATTTTCTTTCAGACAGACAGACGGGTAGAACTCCTCAGTAGGTATTGCCCGATTTCAGCCTAGAGTTTTGTATACATCTTGTATATATGTGTATATAGGTTTTGGGTAGGTCGGGGCCCTGTTCCGATCACAGTATATCCATTAGTAGAGGCTTGTAGACATAAACGGTCAGTTAGTGCAGTATGCTGGGCTTGTAGGCTTTGTATGTATATTTTGTTGGTTTGTCAACTGTAGTAGTTATGCCAACTTTATATAGATGCTTAGTCAGCGTTGGTTTCCATTCAGTTTTATATTTTTCTTTGCAAATTTTCTTGCATGGGGCCCATGGCCAAAGTATGACATTATATGTTCAGATTTCCTTAGTCGCAAGTTGGTACTCAAGGATAGGTAACACACTATGTGCCAGTTTCTCCCCCCAGGTTCGGGGCATAATAGTGGGACCATGGGCAGAGGTGCAACATAACCAGCTAATTCTGCAGCTACTACATCCACAGCATCTCCTCCGGCTCGAGGCAATCTAGTGCCTGCAGAGCATGGTGCAGCTATAGGTGGTACGTAGGAGGGCCTAGCAGATTTTATACCATGTGGAAGTGTCGGGATTCATAGGCTTCTCCAGATGTTGTCACAGATATATTGACTGTCCAATATCTTGATGTGTATGCCTTTACTGATCCTGGTTCCACTTTGTCCTATGTCACTCCTTATGTTGGTATGGAATTCTTGATAGAATTGGAACAGCCTCATGATACGTTCGTTGTATCTACTACAGTTGGTGAGTCTGTTCTGGCTGCGTCGGTTTATAGGGACTGTGTTGTCTCAATGCTTGGTCGGGATACCATGGTGGATCTCATCGAATTGGGGATAGTTGATTTTGGTGTGAACATGGGGATGGACTGGCTTTATTCCTGTTTTGCTTAGCTTGATTGTTGAACCAGTACCGGTAGTTTTGAGTTCTTAGATGAGCCAGTAATTGAATGAAAGGGGTTTATGTGGTGCCGAAGGATAGGTTTATTTCTTACCTTAAGGCCACGAAGATGATTATCAAGGGGTGTATCTACCACTTGGTATGGGTTATGGACATCGATGCTGAGGCACCTACACATAAGTCTATGCCAGTTGTGAATGAATTTTTGGAGGTCTTTCCTGATGAGCTCCCTGGAATTCCGCCAGACAGGGAGACCAATTTTGGGATTGATGTGATGCCAGACATGCATATTATATCTACTCCTCCCTGCAGAATGGCACCAACAGAACTGAAAGAGCTAAATGAACAATTGAAGTAGTTGTTAGAAAAGGGTTTCATCCAACCCAGTGTGTCACCTCAGGGAGCACCGGTCCTCTTTGTAAGAAAGAAAGATGGGTCTCTACGGATGTGTATTGACTATCGGCAGCTTAACAAAGTCACAATCAATAAAAAGTACCCGCTACCAAGGATTTGTTTGATCAATTACAAGATTTTAAGTACTTATCCAAAATTCATTTAAGATCTGGGTATCAACAATTAAAGGTCAGAGAACATGATATTCCGAAAATAGCCTTTAGAACCTGGTATGGGTACTTTGAATTTCTGGTAGTGTCTTTTGGGCTGAGTAATGCCCTGACAGCTTTTATAGATTTTATGAGTCAAGTCTTCAAGCCTTTTCATGACTCCTTTATGATAGTGTTTATTGACGGTGTCCTTGTATATTCACGAATTCGAGAGGACCATGCCGATCACCTCAAGGTAGCACTACAGACTGTACGACAGCACCAGTTGTATGCGAAGTTTTTGAAATGTGAATTTTTGCTTGACTTTGTCACATTCTTGGGTCATGTCGTCTCAAGGGAAGGAATTAAGGTTGATGCTTAGAAGATTGCAGATGTAAAGAATTCTCCTAGACCTACTACTCCAATAGAGATCCACAGTTTCTTGGGCTTAACTGGATATTACATGAATTTTGTGGAGGGGTTCTCTACTCTTGCCTCTCCGTTGACTAAAATGCGGTTAAGTTCCAATGGTCAGATGCTTGTGAAAGGGATTCCAGGAGCAGAAATCAAGATTGACTACGGCGCCGGTGTTAATCCTACCAGAGGGTACAAATGGGTTTGTGGTGTATTGCGATGCTTCAAGGATCGGGATTCGATGTATGTTGATGCAACATAGCAAGGTGATGGTATATGCTTCAAGGAAACTCAGAAATCATGAAAATAACTATCCAACTCATGACTTAGAACTTGCGGTAATGGTATTTGCACTGAAGATTTGGCGTCATTATTTGTGTGGGGTCCATGTGGATATATTCACGGACCATAAGAACCTTCAATGTATTTTCAAATATATGGAATTGAATTTAAGGCAGAGAAGATGGTTGGAGTTACTCAAGGATTACGACTTCGATATCTTATATCATCCAGGGAAGGCTAATGTCGTGGCAGATGCTCTTAGCTGGAAATATATGGGCAGCATAGCTCACTTGGAGGCATATCAAAGGCCTTTGGCCAAGGAGGTTGATTGGTTGGCTAGTTTGGGAGTTCGTCTTGCGGACTCTAGTGAAGGAGGGGTGATTTTGCAAAATAAGGATGAGTCTTCGTTTGTGGTGGAAGTCAAGGAGAAGAAATTCAACGAAGGAGGGGATTCATAAGCATAAGACCGTGTCTTTTTCTGTGGTCATGTATGATGGTACACTAAGGTACAACCGGCGGAAATGTGTTCTGAACGTAGATCGTCTCTCGGAAAGAATCATGACGGAGGCTCACATTTTTAGGTATTCCATAAACCCGGGCTCTACAAAGATGTATCATGATCTCAAGGAAGTCTATTGGTGGAACAACATGAAGAGGAATGTGGCGAAATTTGTGGAAAGATGTCTAAGTTGTCAGCAAGTGAAGGACAAACACCAACGGCCCAGTGGGTTGGCTCTGAACATAGAAATTCCAATGTGGAAGTGGGAAATGATTAATATGGACTTTGTGATGGGACTACCCTACACTCCATGCAAGTTTGAGTCAATTTTCCTGATTTTGGGTCGACTCACAAAATCAGCACACTCAGGTGAATATTCGCACAGCCTTTCACCAGCAGACTGACGGGCAGGCAGAGCAGACTATTCAGACGCTTGAGGATATGTTACGCACTTGTGTTCTTGCCTTCAAGGGGAGATGGAACAATCATTTTCCACTCATAGAATTTTCCTACAACAACATCTACCATGCCAGTATTAAGATGGCACCATTAGAGGCCTTATATGGTAGGAGTTGTAGATCTCCCATTTGGTGGTTCGTGATTGGGGAAACGAAATTGATAGGATCAGACCTCGTGCATCGGGCTATGAAGAAGGATAAGATAATTAAGGATCATTTGGAAACTACTCAGAGTTGTCAAAAGTCCTATTCAGATGTTCGTCGCAGATATTTTGAGTTTAAAGAAGATGATTCAGTATTCTTGAATGTTTCCCCCATGAAGGTTATAATGCGGTTTGGAAAGAAGGGGAGATTGAATCACATGTATGTCGGGCCATACAGAATCGTTAAGAGCATTGGTCAGGTGGCATTCCAACTTGAGCTACCCCTCGAGATGTCATTAGTGCGCCCATTATTCCATGTGTCTATGTTGAAGAAGGTAGTTGGATATCCGTCGCCTATTCTTCCAGTTGACACTATTGAGGTTAATGAAGAACTGACCTATGAAGAAACTCAAGTTGCCATTCTTGATAGGCAGGTTCGAAAGCTAAGAAATAAAGAAATTTCCTCTGTGAAAGTGTTACAGAGAATGCAGTAGGTTGAAGAGGCCACCTGGGAGGCCGAGGAAGAAAGGAAAAAGAAGTGCCCTCATTTGTTTGAATAGCCATGTAATAGTTTATATGAAATTACTTCTTATGAACTATGTCACTTGTAAAATTTATGCTCAGGGTGTTCCTTTTCTCGTAATATATAGCTTATGAGGCCATGGTTGTTGTTTCATATTGTGTTGAATCGTTGGTTTATGTACATGATATTAGGACTAGTTTCTGGGATTCTTTGACAGGTGGACGTGCCTAGTTACAAGGGAAAATTTGCCCAAATTTTTGGAAATTTGGAGAGTTAGAAAAACTTGGGACTGCTAGAGTATGAAGAATAGCTGAGTCAAGATGAGTTCTAAAGACGGATTTAGAACCTCATTCGAGGACGACTGATCTTAAGTGGGGGAGGATGTATTCGAGGACGACTGATCTTAAGTGGGGGAGGATGTAAGGCCCCGTAAAAATTTTCCTATAACCCTGGCTTCCGTGGTGCCGAGGTAGGCATATGTATTAATGATAGTATAGATTATTCGCCACAGTATGAAAATGTTCAATTGAACAGTGCGCTGGGGAGTTAAAGGAAAAATGTTTGGCAAGATAGGATGTCGTTGCGGCCCATTATGTTGCAATAGAATCACTCTGCGGGCCGCAGAATGGCCGCAAAGTGAGGCAGTCATTTGGGGCATTTTTAGATGTCATTTTGTGGCCCATTATGAGACAGTCAATTGATTTCGCGGGCCTTACTCTGATCGGAGATACAACTTTGAAATTTTGCGAAGGGAGGTTCTACTGTATTATGTGACCGCAGAACAGCCGCCGAGTGGGGCAGACTAGCCCAATTTCGAAAGGCCATTTCGCGGCCCATTTTGCGGACCATATAAGATTTATGTGGTCGCATATGCAAATATATCCTGTTCTAGAGCTTCTTTTTTTGGTTTTTCTAACCCGACCCCCTTTTCATAAAACACTATTAGGGGTTATTCTAAAAAAAAAGCTATATTTTAGAGGGAATGGAAGGTGTTGTAGAGTGAGAACACGAATTCTAAGTCATTTGTTCATCAATCTTTGTTCAAACCTTGAGGATTATTTTAGGTGACTCACAAGGTGTTCAACAAAAAGGTAAGATTCTACTCCTTAGCCTTCAAACTGAAGATTTAACTAAAAATAGGTAACAAGACAAACAATTATTGGGTGTGGGAGTGGTTCATTATACATGCATGTACTATCTAGGGTTATGGGATAATTGTTGAGCCCAATTGGGTAAATTTTGGGTAATGAAATAGGGGAAACAACCATAGGAGGACCTTGAGATCACAATGGCCACCTAGTGTTTGATAAAATGCTGAAATGAGCTAGAATCATGAACTCCTCCATAATTTATGTTCAATTTTGCTATTTCTCTAAATAGATAAAAGTTTCTAGGATTTCGGAATTGTGTAGTGAATTAATGAAAGCTCAAAGCAAGGAATGATGGCTAAACTCTTCTTCAATAATTGAACCCCACATCACCCTTTTAAATTCAAAGATGTTTGTGACAAAATATATGTTTGATTTATGATCAAATGCTCTTATTGGTATTGTTGTTACACCTCCACCCGCACATATTGGGGTGAGGCGACAGTGCCATTTTGTGTAAAAATTGGTATTGTTGTTACACCTCCACCCGCATATATTGGAGTGAGCTTGCAGGTATTCTTTGTGTAGGTATTGGTATTGTTGTTAATCCCCACCCCCATACTGGGGTGAGACGGCGTGGCCGATTTGTTTAAGTATTGATATCGTGATACACCTCCGCCCGAACACACTAGGTTATGCGGCAGGGTCTCTTTGTGTAAAGATGGTTACAAAGGTTCTCATCTTAAAATTTATTACTTATATGAACAGCTCTTCATAAATCTTCGTTGGCTTTAACGACTATCTATGATATTCTATTTTCACCTTGATGCATCATATTTACACTGTAATTCAAAGTTCATGGTTAGGTGTTTTGTTTTCATACTAGTACAATTAGACATATACTAACGTCCGTTTTGCTAGGGGCTGCATATTTAATGGGTGCAGGTGGTTCCACAATGGAGGATAGTGACCACTGATAGCGGTACTCAATCTTCCCAGCTGACTTGATGAGCCCCATCTCATTCTGGGGTTGTACCTCTTTTGTTTTGTTTGTATTAATATGTTTTGAGGTATAGCCGGGGCCTTGTCGCCAGCACTATCACCGTACCCTTTGTAATGTTGTAATTTGTATCACACGTTCCATTCTAAACCATGAAAATTATGTATTTTGGAAACTCATAAATAATGTAAATGCTGATAATGAATTAGTGTTGTTGTTACTTGATCCTCCTCCCTACCTGGTTACTAAATAGAATTTTATTGTTATTCATGGCTAAGTCCGGGTAAAAGATATTGTACAGGATTTCTTGGCCGGGTTATCTTGGTTGAGCGACGTCCATGCTCCCCGAATTCTGGACGTGATAGGGAGTATAAAAGGGGCAACAACGGAACAATACTTTCACGACCCCAAATCCTAAGCCGGTCGTGATGGCACCTATCATGGAACTAGGCTAGCCAACCACTACATACTATCATAATATTTCATAATTTCCAAAACTAGCAGATTAAAACAGCAAAATGAGATAAACAATTTATACACTACCCCAAAACCGGGAGTCAACTGTCATGAGCACCTAGGACGATAAATACAATGTACAATAAAGTGACTTTGCTACTACAAGAGTCTGAAGTATGAAAGACAATACTATGAACTGAGGAAAGGAAGTGAGGTGAGCTGGGGACATTGAGCAACTACCGCGATCCACAAACAACTCCAAGCACGTCAGAAAATCAACTAGCAAGATGGTCTGGTGCCTGGATCTGCACATAGGGGTGCAAGGAGTAACGTGATTACACCAACTCAGTAAGTAACCAAAGTAACTAAAAACTTGAGTGCAGTGACGAGCATTTATAAATTAAATTTTCTTAAAACAGTAATTCAACTTTTCTTAGAAGGCTCAGTATAAAGAAGAGAGGGAAAAACAGTAAAATTCACAATGTAACAGCCATCAAAGCACAATATCTCTCATAACAAGGCATATCAGTCACTCGTGACTCCACTATCAGTATTTCATTCTCACACTAAGCACTCGCACTCAACAAGTATCATATATCCACTCAACAGCTGCGGCGTGCAGCCCGATCTGAATAACATATGTTGCGGCGTGCAGCCTGATCCAATATATATATATATATTTAGTCGATTGTGCTAACTGGGGTGTACAGACTCGGGAGGGGCTCCTACAGCCCAAGCACTATGTTGATGCGGTGTGCAGCCCGATCCAATATACATACGCTGCGGCGCGCAGCTCGATCCATATAATATATGTTGTGGCATGCAGCCCGACCCATAACTATCCTCACAATCTTGGCTCTCGGCCTCACTCAGTCATTCTCTCAAGCCACTCGGGTAACTCATCTCAACAAAACGAGACTCAGCCCAAAATATCTTACGGTGTTCTAAAACATTGTAAAAATAGTGAAATAACAACATAATAAACATGACTGAGTTCTTAAAATTTTCTATCAAAAATAGTGTGAGAATAGTGTAAAAAAGAATACCCCTAGGGGTCTAAACAGATCGGCACAAAGCCCCAAACATGGCTCAGAACCCATAAATAAGTATAACTCTCTAAAATATAGGATATCTCATAATTTCAAATCTATTATGCGGCTTAATAGTCGCAACGGGACGGACCAAGTCACAATCCCTATCGTTGCACGCCCACACACTCGTCACCTAGCATGTGCATCACCGCATTTACCAAACAGTAAAAATTACCGGGGTTTTATACCCTCAGGTCTAGAGTTACAATCGTTACTTACCTCAAAATAGTCCAAAAAAACTACTGCGTGATGCTCTTGCCCCTTGAATCAGCTCCCAAATGCGCTGAGTCTATCACAAATCATATCAATAACATTAAAACATGCTAGGGAGATGAACCCCAATCAAAAACTATCAAAATTAGTCACAATTTCCGAAATTGGCAAAACCCGAGCCCCGGGACACCGTCTCGGATTTCGATAAAAATCCCATCACAAGAATCCTCATCCTTTCCCGAGTCTACACATATAAAATGCCTCAATATTCGACCACAAACAACCCCTAAATTCCTTAATTATATGTCTAAATTTCCCAAGCCCTAAACCCCCAATTTATGCCATTTAATCCACTCATTCCAAGCCTAATCTATCACATAATAACATATCGAGCTTATAGTCCAAAAAACTTACCTCCACCAAAGACCCTCAAAATCCTTCTACAAATTGCTCTCAATATGACTCAACCCGCATGAAAAAGTGATGAGAAATGCCAAAAATTCACGGAGGCACATATTTATACTTCCTTCCCGTTAAAACACACATGCGGACCCGCACCAGCGGTACCAAGTGCGCACCTGCGGAAATGACTTAAGTCCAGACTTTCGCACCTGTGGCCTACTTCTCGCACCTGCGAGCTCGTAGGCGCGGCCAGACATTCGCACCTGCGCTCCTTGGATAGGTCCCCCCTCTTCCTCACCTGCGCATGGACCATTTCACCTGCGGCCATTGCACTTGCGGCTCCCTATCTGCAGGTGCGACCACACCAGTAAAATGGCACCAGCAGCAGCTTTGCTACAAATTCCTAAGTCCATACCTTCGTTAACCATCCGAAATCAATCTCGAAACATTCGGGACCCCAACTAAACATACCGACACATCCCATAACCTCACTCAAACTGAGTCGAGCCTTCGAAACACCAAAAACAACGCAAAAAACACCAAAATCACATCAAATTAAAGCCTATCAACTTTAAAATTTCTAAATTTCACCAAGGATGTCGAAACCATCCTAAACATATCCGATTGACCTGAAAATTTACACACATATCCAAAATAAAATTATGAACTTTCTCCAACTTCCACAATTCCATTCTGACCCTGATAGCCTATACTCACTTGCCGACCGGAAATTGCCAAAAACTAACTTTCATCAATTCAAGCCTAATTCTACACCGGACATCAAAACCCCATTCCGAACACACTCCAAAGTCCCAAATCACCCAATGAAGCTATCCTAGCCATAAAATCTACATTCACATGTCGTTTACCAATAAGTCAACTCCTAGTTGACTTTTCAAACTATTAAGCCAATTTAAGAGACTAAGTGTCTCTGTTCTCACCACGAACACTCCGAACCCGAACCAACCGACCCAACACAACATAAATAGGCTAAGAAACATATGATAATGCAGAAATGTGGGAAACGGGGGAAATCTTACTGAACGACTGACTGGGTCATTACACCGTCCCCCTCTTAACAAACGTTCATCATCGAACGGGTCTAGAAACATACCTGGAGTCTCAAATAAGTGAGTATATCTGCTCGACATCTCCTATTCGGTCACCCAGGTGGCATCCTCCACTAGCTTTCCCCTCCACTGGACCTTCACTGAAGCTATATCCTTAGACCTTAACTTTCTGAACTGACGACCCAAATTAGACACTGGCTCTACCTCATATGAAATATCACCCTCAAGCTGAACCGTGGTGAATTCAAAAACATGACACGGGTCACCGACATACTTCTGGAGCATCGAAACATGGAACACCGGATGAATACTCGATAAGCTTGGGGGCAAGGCAAGTCTATAAGCCACCTCCCCAATCATCTGAAGCACCTCAAATTGCCCAACCATGAAAGACACATCTTGGACCTTACGGTCCACATAACTCTTCTATCTAGAATACACCGTGCGAAGCCGCTCCTGAATTAACTTCACCTTACCCAACGCATCCTGAACCAAGTCTGTTGATCACGCTCAACTATGTCTAACAAAAGACTAAGCGGGCATTGCAAATATAATCCGGGGTATTATGCCAGAGTCGATCCCACATGGAATTTACGTATCAATCAAGTTGTTAGAATACTCAACTTTCACTTGATGTTATTTAAATTGCTAACACTAAAGATTAACTACGCTAAGGTGTAAACAAATTGTAATAAAGATCTAAGGTTATGGTTTCCCTCGTCGGTGAATTTACTTCTCGAATACTTTATATAGCTTGATTAGTTGTCTTTATCAATCATGAACACTCTATCTACCATAAATCTCTGTCAAGTAATTATGATAATTTACTAGACGCACTCTCTCAAGTTATGCTAGCTAGATTGCATTACAGTTCACTTTAGATTGCATCCGAGATATCGTTATCTCTAATCCAACCTCTAAACCCTGGGTTATGACTTTCATCTATACTTCGGGAGTGATGTTGTTCAAACAACTACCTAAATATGAACTCTCTGTCAAGCAGATACGTAATAAATAGGCCCAGCTAATTGATGGACATTCAATTAACTACAACAAGAACGTAGTTGAACAAATACAGATTAATCAACCAATCAGAACTATATTAATAACACAATAAGTTTATCCTCCAACAGGTTCTACCAAAACCCTAGATTAAATAAGTTAGCTAAACAAGTTCATAAGAATAAAATCTAAAATAACTTGCATACTTAAACTACAAAGTAATGAAGAAAATTTGTACAAATCGATGTTTTCCTTCTCTTCAATGGCTTCGTCTCATCGAATCCCTCTATCTAAGTTGTATTTTTGGGGTCTATTTATAATTTTAGGACAAACCCTAAACGTGTAGGAGACTTATATTACAATCGGGAAACACTTGAACTTGTCAAAACTCGAAATTGACCAGAACCAGGAGACCAGGCGTTTTGGCTCTAAGGCTTGGATAAGGCCAGGCCAGGCCTGGCGTTTTGGCTCTAAGTCCTGGATAAAGCCAAGGCCAGGCCAGGCCTGGCATTTTGGCTCTAAGGCCTGGCTATAGCCCGGTGCACTCCTCTTCGCCTCTTGAGCGTATTTTCGACGTTTTTGCATCCATTTAGCTCGGCTTCCATCTCCAATTCACCTACACATGAAACTGACTCCATTATTCTCATAAAAAGTGTGTTTTAATCATTAACTCACATAACATGTAAGGCATATAAGATGTTAAACTATGAATTCTAGCCTCGCATCATCTGTGCCCAATAGCCTAGCCTTGCCCAGCTCAAACCAACCAACAAGAGATCTTCACCTCCTACCATACAAAGCCTCATACGGAGCCATCTGGATACCCGAATGATAACTATTATTATATGCAAGCACCACGAGTGGCAGAAATTGGTCCCATGAACCCCAAAAATCAATGAAACAGGAACGCACATATCCTCTAAAATCTGAATAGTACGCTCCGACTACCCGTCGGTCTGAGGATGAAACCCTGTGCTGAACTCAACCTGAGTGCCTAACTCCCTCTGCATGACCCTCCAAAACTGAGATGTGAACTGAGTACATCTGTCAGAAATGATAGAAACTAGAACCCCATGCCATCGGACAATCTCCCTGATATAAATCTCAGCTAACCGCTTCGAAGAATAAGTAGTACCATAAGGAATGAACTGCGCGGACTTGGTCAGCTGATCCACAATAACCCATATAGAATCAAACCTCCACGAAGCCCGTGGAATCCCAACTATGAAGTCCATGGAGATCCGCTCCCACTTCCACACTGGACTATCTAATCTCTGAAGCAATCCACCCGGTCTCTGGTGCTCATACTTGACCTGCTGACAGTTGAGACACCGAGCCACGAACTCCACAATATCCCTCTTGATCTGCCTCCACCAATAATGCTTCCTCAGATCCTGATACATCTTTACGACACCCGGATGGATGGAATACCGCGAACTATGGGCCTCAGCTAGAATCAAATCTCGAAGTCCATCCACATTGGGTACGCAAATCCGGCCCTGCATCCTCATGATCCCATCATCACCAATAACCACATCCCTAGCATCACCACGGCGGATCCTGTCTTGAAGAACGAGCAAGTGTGGATCATCATGCTAGCGTGCTCTAATATGATCATATAGAGAAGACGTGGAGGCTACACAAGCCAATACCCGCAGGTGCTCTAATAGATCCAATCTCACCAACTGACCCGCTAAAGCCTGAACATCAAGTGCTAAAGGTCGCACTGCTGCTGGAAGGTAGGCTAGTCTCCCTAAACTCTCCGCTCTAGGACTTAGGGCATCGGCCACTGCATTGGCTTTCCCCGGATGATATAGAATAGTGAGGTCATAATCCTTGAGAAGATCCAACCATCTCTTCTGATGCAAATTCAGACCCTTCTGCTTAAGCAGATGCTGCAAACTACAATGATCAGTGAAAATCTCACAATGCACTCCATACAAATAATGACACCAAATTTTCAAGGCGTGGACAGTAGCTGCTAGCTCAAAATCGTGCATTGGACAATTCTTCACGTGCACCTTCAACTTTCTGGACGCTTAAGCAATCACCCTACCGTCCTACATCAAAACCACTCCAAGGCCAACCTTCGAGGCGTCACAGTAAACTGTGTAAGAACCTGAACCCGTAAGCAAAACCAACACCGGAGCTGTAGTCAAAGCTGACTTGAGCTTCTGAGAGCTCTCCTCGCACTACTCACTCCACCTGAGCTGAGCAACCTTCTGGGTCAGCCTAGTCATAGGTGCTGCAATAGAGGAAAATCCCCCTACAAAACGGCGACAGTACCCTGACAAACCAAGGAAACTGCGAACCTCAATAGCTGATGACGGTCTAGGCATGCTCTGCACCGCCTCTATCTTCTTCCGATCAACCTGAATACCCTCACTGGACACCACGTGCCCCAAGAAGGCTACTAAATCAAGCCAGAACTCAATCTTCGAAAATTTTGCATACAACTTCTTCTCCCTCAAGGTCTGAAGCACAACTCTCAAATGTTGCTCATGATACTCCCGAGATAAGGAATACACCAAGATATCGTCAATAAACACGATGATGAAAGAATCCAGATAAGGACAGAATACACTGTGCATCAAGTGCGTAAAGTTTGTTGGGGCATTGGTCAGCCCGAATGATATAACCAGAAACTCATAATGACCATACCAAGTCCTGAATGCAGTCTTCGGGATGTCTGGCCCCTGAACCTTCAACTGATGATAGCCGAAACGCAATTCAATCTTGGAAAATACCCTGGCACCCTGAAACTGATCAAACAAGTCATCAATACGATGCAAGGGATATCGGTTCTTCACCGTAACCCTGTTCAGCAGCTGATAATCAATACACATGCGCATAGAACCATCCTTCTTCTTCTTCTTCACAAATAACATCGGTGCACCCCAAGGTGACACACTAGGCCGAACGAATAAGGCCAAAGCATCTCGGTGATAGACTGAGATAATACCTGCGATCACTGCATCGGAGGCCATAACATCTGGCTTTGCTGGAAACGCATAATACAAGCCTGACCTCCACCTGTTCGACCTCCCCCTCTAGGGTGGCCCACTGCTAACTGACAACCACCCCTGGCTGCTTGGGTGTGAGGTGAAGTAACTGGAGCTGAAGTCGAAGGCTGGCTCCTCAACTGAGATTGACCTCCGAGAAGAAGAGGACACTGCCTCCTCATATGCCCGAACTCTCCACACTCACAAAATCTCCCTTGTGCAGGAGACTGGGATTGATAGAAACCCCTAGCACCAAAATGGCCACTGGAAGAATCATGCATAGAGGAACTCTGAACTGGTGGTGCTCTAGCTGCACCCTAGGCTGGAAGGGAATCGAATGAAGAACGATCTGGCTGAGAACTGCGGGGATGATGCCTCGAAGATGCACCACTATAGGCTGGGCGGACTGACTGAGGAGGCCTGAATGAATGGCCTCTATCATGCTGAAACTGCCTCTGGAAGGAGCACCACTAGAACCACCCGATCCATGAGGCCTCTTGGCTTCCCTCTCCTCCCGCTCCTAGCGGCAAACCGACTTAATATCTCGAGCAATATCAACAACCTACTCGAAGTTAGCACCTGATACCCTCTCCCTAGTCATGAAAAGGCGGAGCTGATAAGGGAGGCCATCCACGAACATCCAAATCCTCTCCCTATCGGTAGGAACCAACTCGGTGGCATGACGACCTAACTCAGAAAACCGCATCTCATACTGCATCACTAATAGATCCCCCTGACACAACTACTCAAAATGCATGCGCTGCTCCTCCTTGTGAAACTGGGTACATACTTCTCAAAGAAGATAATGGAGAACTGCTGCCAGGTCAGATGTGTTGAACCAACAGGCCTACGCCTCTCAAAAGACTCCCACCAAGTGAAAGCAGCACCAGAAAACTGAAATGTAGCAAATGAGACCCCACTGGTCTCCAAAATCCTCGCAATACGCAGCATCCTCTGACAGTTATCTAGAAAATCCAGAGCATCATCGCCCTCAGCACCACTGAATAACGGAGGCTGAAGTCTACTAAATCTCTCCAGCCTACGCTGCTCATCATCTGGCATGGCTGGAACCACAAATTCCTAAATTGGAGCAACTGGCTAGGCTGGAACTGCGCACGGTGTCTGAAGGCCCTGAGCAACCTGCTCAGGCATCCGGGCAACTGTAGTCTGACTGCCTCCCCCAGCCTGAGAAGTAGTAGCAACTGCCTGCGCAAGGGTGGTACTTACAGTCAAGATCTGGGCTAAGGTCTCCTGAAGACCTGGAATAACAATAGGCATCGCGGTGCCTGAGCTTATCCCACTGGAGTATCTACGGTGGGAACCTGATCCTGAATAGTAGGGGGATCAACTAGTCCCCTACCTCTACCACAGCCTCGACCTCTCGCTGGTATAGCTAGTGGATGGTAACCCTGATCGGTAGGGCGAGTCCTCACCATCAGTGAGATAATGAAACAATAAAATTTTAGATTCCCAGAGTCAACAAAATGGCACGACAGAATTCAAGAAAAATAACATTGTTCCTAAGGGTTCTGTAGCCTCTCGAAGATAAGTACAAACATCTTCGTACTAATTCGCAAGACTCTACTAAACCTTCTCATGACCGTTGAGTCCTATGTAACCTAGGCTCTAATACCAACTTTTCACGACCCCAAATCTTAAGCCGGCCGTGATGGCACCTATCATGGAACTAGGCTAGCCAACCATTACATACTATCATAATATTTCATAATTTCCAAAACTAGCAGATTTAAACAGCAAAATGAGATAAAAAATTTATACACTACCCCAAGACCTGGAGTCAACTGTCATGAGCACCTAGGACAATAAATTCCATGTACAATAAAGTGACTTTGCTACTGCAAGAGTCTTAAGTATGAAAGACAACACTATGAACTGAGGAAAGGAAGAGGTGAGCTGGGCACGCTGAGCAAGTACCTCGATCCACGAACAACACCAAGCACGTCAGAAAATCAACTAGCAAAATGGTCCGGTAGTTGGATCTGCACACAGAGGTGCAGGGAATAATGTGAGTACGCTAACTCAGTAAGTAATCAAAGTAACTAAAAACTTGAGTGCAGTGATGAGCATTTATAAATTAAACTTTCTTAAAACAGTAATTCAACTTTTATTAAAAGGCTTAGTATAATGAAGAGAAGTAAAAACTTTAAAATTCACAATGTAACAGCCATCCAGGCACAATATCTCTCATAACAAGGCATATCAATCAGTCGTGAATCCACCATCAGTATTTCATGCTCACACTAAGCACTCGCACTCAACAAGTATCAAATAAGGACTCAACTGATGCGGCGTGCCGCCCGATCTTCCTAAATATGTTGCGTTGTGCAGCCCGATCCGAAAAACATATGTTGCGGCGCATAGCCCGATCTAATATATATATAGTCGATTGTGCTCACTGGGGGTGTACAGACTCCGGAGGGGCTCCTACAGCCCAAGCACTATGTTGATGCGGCGTGCAGCCCGATCCAATATACATATGCTGCGACGCGCAGCCCGATCCATATAAAATATGTTGCGGCATGCAGCCCGACCCATAACTATCCTCACAATCTCCTCGGCCTCACTCAGTCATCCTCTCAAGCCACTCTGACAACTCATCTCAACAACACTAGACTCAGCCCAAAATATCTTACCGTGTTCTAAAAGAGTGTAAAAATAGTGAAATGGCAACAATAATAAACATGACTGAGTTCGTAAAATTTTCTATCAAAAATAGTGTGAGAATAGTGTAAAAAAGAATACCCCTGAGGGTCTTAACAGATTGGCACAAGGCCCCAAACATGGCTCACAACCTATAAATAAGTAGAAGTCTCTAAAATTTAGGATATCTCATGATTTCAAATCAGTTATGCGGCTTAATAGTCGCTACGGGACGGACCAAGTAACAAACCATATCAGTGCTCGGTGCTCGGTGCTCGGTGCACTCCCACATGCTCGTCACCTAGTATGTGCATCACCACATTTACCAAAGAATATAAATTATCGGGGTTTTACACCCTCAGGTCTAGACTTACAATTGTTACTTACCTCAAAACAGTAAAAAAAACTACTTCGCGATGCTCTTGCCCCTCGAATCGGCTCCCAAATGCCCCGCGTCTATCATAAATCTGATCAATTACATCAAAACATGCTAGGGTGATGAACCCCAGTCAAAAACTATCAAAATTAGGCACAAACCCGAGCCCTGGGCCCACGTCTCGGAATTCGATAAAAATCGCTACACATATAAAATGCATCAAAATCCGACCATAAATAACCCCTAAATTCCTTAATTATAAGTCTAAACCCCCTATTTATGCGATTTAATCCACTAATTCCAAGCCTAATCCATCACATAATAACATTGAATCGAGCTAATAGTCCGAGAAACTTACCTCCACCGAAGACCCTAGAAATCCTTCTCTAAATTTCTCTAAAAATGACTCAACCCGCATGCAAAAGTGATGAGACATGCCAAAAATTCGCGGAGGCACATATTTATACTTCCTGCCCAGTTAAACCGCACCTGCGGAAGATTTTTCTGCACCTTCAGACCCGCACCAGCGGTCCCAAGTGCGTACCTGCGAAAATGACTTTATTCCGGACTTCTGCACCTGTGAGCTCGCAGGAGCGACCAGGCTTCCGCACCTTCGCTCCTTGGCCAGGTCCCCCCTCTTCCGCACCTGCACATGGACCATCGCACTTGCAGCCATCGCACGTGCGGCTCCCCATCCAAACCTCTTTTAACCATCCGAAATCAATCATGAACCCCTCGGTACCCCAACCAAACATACCAACACATCCCATAACCTCACTCAAACTTAGTCGTGCCTTTGAAACACCAACAACAACACAAAAACACC
The DNA here is from genome assembly GCA_005239505.1 of Nicotiana paniculata. Classification (NCBI taxonomy): domain Eukaryota; kingdom Viridiplantae; phylum Streptophyta; class Magnoliopsida; order Solanales; family Solanaceae; genus Nicotiana; species Nicotiana paniculata. Next base: position 70,200 of record ML307934.1, read on the forward strand.
AAAATCACATCAAATTCAAGCCTATGAACTTTGAAACTTCTAAATTTCACCAAGGATGTCGAAACCATCCAAAACACATACGATTGACCTAAACATTTACACACATATACAAAATTACATTACGAACCTGCTCCAACTTCCGAAATTCAATTCCGACCCCGATAGCCCATTTTCCCCTGCCGACCGGAAATCGCCAAAAACTAACTTTTGCCAATTCAAGCTTAATTCTACACTGCACATTAAAACATCATTCCGAACACACTCCTAAGCCCCAAATAACTTAACGAAGCAACCTGAGCCATAAAATCTATATTCCGAGGTCGTTTACCAATAAGTCAACTCCCAGTTGATTCTTCCAACTATTAAGCCAATTTAAGGGACTAAGTGTCTCTGTTCTCACCACGACCACTCCGAACCCAAACCAACCGATCCAGCACCACATAAATACGCTAAGCAACATATGATAAAGCAGAAATGAGGGAAACGGGGCAAATCTTACGGAACGACTGGTCAGGTCGTTACAAATACGTACGGAATTACCATGTATGTCTCTTTCCGAAATAAGCAATGAAATCATCAAATTTAACGGCATCACCCTTCTTGATTTTACTCTCATTCTCACCATATCATATAAATGTAATTGCATGACATCACCCTTCATGCTTTTACTCTCATCTTCCTTCGTGATTGTACTCTCATCCTCACCATATAATATAAATAAAGCATGTGCAGGACAACACCATTCCTGCTTTTACTCTCGTCCTTGCATGATAATGATAATAAAGAAATTAACTGCATGACACTACCCTTCATGATTTAATCCTTACATTCACTCAATCAATAATTATAGTATGCAAATAAGGCAAGACAAAAACCTTCGTGGGTTTCACTCTTCCTAACCAAGCAACAATAATAACCCAAAATATCAAGCAAGGCGAGAAGCAAATTTCAACTTCAACCGTGGTGCTAGAATAAACAATTTCAACTTCCAACAACACTACAACTTCAAAATAATCAATAAACACGGAAGAGAACAATTAATGCGTAACAATCTAGCAAAAACATAGAAGGCATAGTAAATGAAACAACACGGTACAATAAGACAATTTCCACCCGCATGCTTTAACTCATGAAAACGCATATATGCTCGTCACCTTGCATATACGTCGTCCCCCACATAATTCACATAGCAAATAGACCAAGAGATTCTAATTTCCTTAAAGCAAAGTTAACGATGACACTTACATCACTTTGCAACCAAACCAACAATCAATTACGGTTGCGCCTTATGAATAAGCCTCCTAACCAATCGAATCTATCAAATTATCGATAAAACAATTAAAAATTTTAGGAACTGCTCAAGAATGAAAAAGGTTCAACTTTGACCTTTATGGCAAAGTCTAAAAAAGTCAACCTCGGGCCCTCTTGGTCAATATCATAGGTTCAAACAAGTCCCGATTACCAATTCACCCCCGATTCTGGTTATGTGATTTTTTTAGAAATCCGACCTTAATTAGAGGTCTTAATCTCAATTGTACAAGATTCCTAAATTCTACCCAAAACACCCATTTTCTACCAATAAATTTATAGATATTATATTAAAATTCATGGAAAAGTAATTGAAATTGATTGAAAGCTAGTTAAATGTGTGTACCAATAAGTTTTGGAACACAATCCTCTTCAAAAATCGCATCTAGAGTTTTTAGGGTTAAAAAATGGTGTAACGTAATAAGCTAAGTCCTGAGTTTCCCATCTTTTACCCAACTGAAGGGATCGCAAATGTGAAGCGCGCTCTTGCGAAACACTAATCGTAAAAGTGACAAAACCATCGCATTTTCGAAGGACACCACTCGCTTATGCGAGCCAAGCTCCGCTAATGCAATGATTCTCAACACTACACTGTATCGCAAATGCGATGCAAGAGTCGCAAAAGCGAAAAAAGTAGAGTTTGCAAAAGTGATCCTTTCTTCGCAAATGCAAAGACCCAGCCCCCAGCCCATGTTCGAAAATGCGATCCTTTAACCGCAAAAGTGAGTCTTGCAAATTCAATCTTGACCTCGCAAATGCGATATCTACAGTTGGACACCAAAAACTGCCGGGCACTAGCAATTCCAAATTAGTCCGTAAAGCATCCAAATATCACTCGAGCCCCCCGTGCTCCAAACGCAACATGCGCTCTAGTGTAATAACATCATACGAGCTTTCTCACTACCTCAAATCACAAAAATAACATCAATAACAATAATTGATCATCAAAACTCAAGGGTTTCAACTTAAAAGAAAATTTTCACAATCTTTCGCATAATGCGCCGAAACACGCTCATGTCACCCTGGACCCCAACCAAACATACGTATAAGTCCAAAAATATCATACGAACTTACCTGAATTTTCAAAACACCAATGCAAGGTCGTTTACAAAAACTGTTGAACGTGGTCAACTCTACCCTCATTTTATATCAAAAATCATATTTTCATCAAAATGTTACGTAAAATTTTTTCAAAAAATTACACGGCGCATGCACACAAATCAATAGACATCATATGAAGCTATGAGAGGTATCAAAATACTGAAATTAAGACTAGTATAAATGACTTATCAAGTCATCACAACGGTTCCATGATGACTTTTTTCCTTATAAATATCAAATTGTTTGCCCTCTAAAACATCTTCTAATTTTCTTCGTCTTTACCTTCTTCCTAAAACCCTTTTAGTGATTTTATTTCTCTTCGTATATATTTATTTCCTCTTCTTAACAATGGCCTTTAAATCTTCAACTCGTTCTACATCTTCTGATCCTTATTGTACTACATCTATAGTAGTTCCGGTTAGGAGTAGAAGTGGGGATTGTAGGCTTCATAGCCTAGGTTCGTTAGCTAATAGAAACTCCTCTTCTTCTAAGAAAAATTCTTCAAAGTCCGCCTCATCTTCGAACCAACACCTCTACTACTCCTAGATCCACCTGTAGAACTAGAGATTCGAACGAACCACTGTCGGAACCCTTAGTTTCTGAAATAGTTCCACATGAATTATCCTTTGTATCTGATTGTGATGCGTGGAACGAAAACTTAGGCTCGCTAGTCGAATATAGCATAGAAAATATCGTATCCACGGGGATTAGATTTAAACAGTGTTTTCGTAGCTTCTAGTCTTATTTCTATTCAAGATTATCAACAATTTGGAGTTGTGTGAATTAAAACTAAAACTAACTAACAGTCTAACTATTAGCTAATGAAAATTTCAACAAGTGTAAGCAAGAAAATATCAATAGGAGGAAATAAGGGTTGATTGGATAGGTGCAAGATACTTGTTTGGGAATTAACTCTAGTTACTTCACTCTAGGGTTCAAGTAAGTCTCTCGAATTCACTCTATTATTAGTTTGAACGGTTAGTAGAACTTCCCTCTCGATTAAGTCTCAACCTCACAATATAAACTAAGTTAATCTCAGTGAAGATATGCAAGAATTCATAGTGAGTTAATATTAAGGAGAACCTCTTTCGGTTATCCTCCTAACTAGGCCTAAGCATTAATTCAAATAGCCTCTTCCGATTACTAATATGAATCAATGAATTAAACCGACAAGACAATGCAAAACATTACAAGTTATGCCTCTTTCAACTACATAAACATTTGAATATGTATGCAATAATAAAAATACCCAAAACGATTCTATACACAAACACTAGAGTTAATATCCACAAACAATTCACCAAATCCATCAATCTCTAAGGAAGAATTACTCCATGGATATGGAGAAATTCATTACAATTAAGTGTAAGTGAAAGGAAAACATAAAACATCCAAACCCTTATCTTGAGTGAGGATGAATAGTGAAATCATTTTGCTGTTGATTTTCCCTCTTCTCCTTAGCCTCCTTAGGTCTAAATTATGTCAAAATTACTCAAAATATCATTTTTACACGCATATATACGAAGTAGCGTCCGGCTAAAAAAATATATCTTCTCTTACACAAAATAGGACACTTTTTCAGACTCGATTCTTTGTTCTTTCTTAATTATCATCCTTTGATCCCCGAAAACGATCCCAACTTAATTCCTTAGGATTTTACTCAGACTTCAAGGCTCAAAATCACTTGAATTCATTTCATAACATCTACATAGCTCGGAATCACTCATACAAGGCATAAAACACACAATTAATGCAAAACACTAACAATTAAAGTTCAAACTCAACTAAAGTGCAGTAAATTGGAGTGTAATAATTGACTAAAACATGAGATTATAGCTTACCATCAACACCCCATACTTAAACCATTGCTCGTCCTCGATCAATCAAAACACACTTTATATAGACAACACCTTACTAAGCAACTCTCCTAACTCCTCACACCAATAGTATTTAAACTAGACTAAGCACAATAGTGTAACATCTTCACCTCAAGAATTGACTTACAAGAATCACGCATTATTCACAACTTACTCACTTACTATAACATAGAGATCAAGAATTACATTTCCCTCATGAATCAAGTGCCCTCACACAACAAAAGAGAGTAGTTCTACAAACAATGTAATTCAGGGAAAATTAGGTACTCAAGATAGAAAGAATTCACTCACTCTCATAAAATACATTCATGTTCCACAAAAGATGCACCATAGTCTTGCCCGTACTGTACTACTCTACTAATTGAGCTGATTCAGTCAAGAATCAAGTAGGACTTATAACTGATTGTAATGTAGGTTGTGGGGCGGGTAGGAACATTTAGATATAAGAATGACTACACTTTAATACATACACTTTAACATTAAAAACCCCACACTTATCTCAAACCATACTCCACCTTGACATCATCATGCATTAACTTCCCAAATTATTTAAGCACCATTACATCAAGAGTTACCATATCAATGAATCTCGTTTACAACAATACAACTATTTTTTTCTTTTCTTGTTCAATTCAAGAAAAGTTCACCTTTCTCATTATTTCATTAGTTCCAATAAAAACCAAACTAACCACCCCACGCTTCAACTTTTACAAAGTTCATACAATTTCAAGTGCTCACGAGAGGTAAATAGTTCAAATAGACTGTCAATTCAAGTAATTGGGTAAGGCTTGTAATGTTGTTGCCTAATAAACAAGATTATAGGCTCAAAGGGGTTAACTAAGATACATAACAATTAGGTGGGTAAAAAACATGTATCTGGCTCAACAAAGAAACATCTATATCACTTCTAAGGCTGACTAAACTACTATTTCCCTTTTTAAAACACAGTGCAAGTTCTAGATATCAAATGCAATGTACAGAGTAATAAAAAATCTCACCCCCACATGGCACATAACTTACTCAAAATTGGACTATCAAGATACTCTAGCCTAAGCAGTTAAGTAGCATTAACACTATACAATTTAAGGTACTTACAATAGAGTCAAAAACTGAGCCTAAGCATCACAACTAACGCACTTACTATTCTAAAGGCATGACAAAGTCAAGTGATATTGATTTCATTTCAAACCATAGCACAAGGTTTCCTACTTCTAACAAATAATAAAAACTAACAACACCCGCTTGAAAAAAAACCCTTGAAAAAGAACCGTTACAAAGACAACCAAGGGGGAATGATATCCATCGTCATATAGACTTAGGCTCTCTTGTCGAATATAGTATAGAAAATATCGTATCAACAGTAATTGGATTTAAATAGTGTTTTTGTATCTTCAAGTCTTATTGATATTCAAGATGATCAACAATTTTGAGTTTTGTGAATTAAAACTAAAATTAACTAACAGTCTAACTATTGTCTAATGCAATTTAAATAAGTGTACGCAAGAATATATCAATAAGAGGAAATAAGGGTTGATTGGATAGGTACAAGATACTTTTTTGGGAATTAACTCTAGTTACTTCACTCTATGGTTCAAGTGAGTCTCTCGAGTTCACTATATTATTAGTTCAAAAGTGTAGTATAACTTCTCTCACGATTAAGTCTCAACCCCACAATATAAACTCATTTAAGATCAATGAAGATATGCAAGAATTCGTAGTGGGTTAATCTTTAGGAGATTTTCTTTTGATTATACTCCTATATAGGACTAAGCATTAGTCCAACTAGCTTCTTCTGACTGCTAATAAGAATCAATGAATTAAACCAACAAGATAATGCAAAACATCTTAAGTTATGCCTATTTCGATTACATAAACATGTTAATATGTATGCAATAATAAAAATACACAAAATAATGCAATACACAAACACTAGAGTTAATATCCACAAACAATTCTCAAACCACCAAATCCATCAATCCCTAAGGAATAATTACTCCATGTATATTGATAAATTCATCACAGTTAAGTTCAAGTCAAAGGAAAGCACAAAACATCCTTGTGCTCTTGCTTCTCCCTCTTCTTCTTAGCCTCCTTAGGTCTAAATTATGTCCAAATTACTCAAAATACCATTTTTTCATTCATATATACCAAGTAGGGTCGGACCCAAACAAATATACCTTCTCCTATGCGAAATATGACACTTTTTCGGAGTTGGACGTGCGCGGCCGCGCATCTAGAAGTGTGCCCGCAAACATTTCACCCTATTGTGTTGGGAATTTGAAACAACGTAAAACATAAAAGTTATACATATTTGAATTAGTTTTCCAACATTATATTGTGTAGCCCTGACGGAGTTCCTAGCAAAACGTTATGTGAATTTTACTAGATACTGCGCAGTATGCCTGCTCGATTCCCGAACAAGATCCTGACTTAATTCCTTGGGCTTTTACTCAGACTTCAAATCTCCAAATCTCTTGAATTCATTTTATACAACATCTACATAGCTCGAAATCACTCCTACAAGGTATAAAACACACAATTCGTGCAAAACACTAGCGATTAAAGCCCAAACTCAACTAAAGTGTAGTGAATTGGAACGTAATAATGGACTAAAACATGAGATTATAGCCTACCATCAGTACCCTGTAACTATCAAGTCTAACCTCGGTAGAGTAGTGACGAGGCCCGGTCAAGACACCTACTAGGACAAGATAAACGGAACAAAAATATAAGAACTAGATGTAATGCAACGAAAAGATGAATATTAACGCAGTAGTCTAATAATGTAAAGTAATGAAAGACTTCTACGCATAAATACAACGGTAAGGATGCAGTGAAGGAGAACCAAAATTAGTCAAATGCGGAACAACTAATAAAACAAGGAAGAATAAAAGCAACAAGAACAATTTAACCAATAACATTTCTTAAATTCAATCACAATCTTTCCTTACACCTCCACGTGAGTCGTACATTTAGATGTTTTCAATACATTATTCCCGAAATAGCTACACGTACTTAAACCCACCTTATGATGACGTGTGGCTTAAAGTAATCCTTTTACTACAAACACGCACATGAATCCCACCTTATGCCGCAACATGCACATAAACCCATATCCTTATACCGCCACATGCGCATCGATATAACAACACAATAACACTCGTACCACAAGTGCCCATATGCCACAACTTGCCAATAACAAACAATATTAATGTTTTCACAATAATAGCCCATGGCTCAACCACATTGTGTACAAGAATATCAACAATAACAATGAATTGTAAATGGCTCAACAAGAGAAATATCTCAACCATTAACAACTTTGCCTCAATGTGATACCAACTTTGTCACGACCCGATTTCCCCTCCGAAGGCATCGTTATGGCACCTAGTCTCTACGCCTAGGTAAGCCTAATTGCGGAAACACATATTAAATAGAAGCAATAAAATAAAGACGAAATAAGTGAGTCTACAACGAAACATCTCCACTTGGCGCATACAAAATAAAACTTTCACAAAACCTAGAATATCACTTTAGTCACAAGCTCTGTCTCAAAATAGCTCTATACAACGTAAGGAAATTTACATGAAAATCTATCTATGTTTGGAGTTGAAGGTGACTCATAGGACTCTGCGGACACAGAAGAATTACCTTTCGGTCTCCTAGAAGCTGCTGCTCGGACCCCTAGCCACAAAACTGAGCGCTGGTACCTGGATCTGCACACGAAAAACATGTGCAGGAAAGGGCTTGAGTACACCACAAATTGGTACCCAGTAAGTGCCAAGCCTAACCTCAGTCGAGTAGTGACGAGGTCAGATTAAGGCTCTACTGGATTTTTATTTTAAAACAATATAAAATCTGAACAGAGAGATATAATAAGCTAAGGCAAATCAGTAGGGACGATGAGCTAAAAGAAAATAATAACAGGGCGCCCTCAGCTCAGCACCACATATATCACAGTAACAAGTATGCAACGCAATACAGGGGGAAAGCTCCCTGAATCTCATCCGTAGTCCCAATTTAAATATGCAATGCAGTATAGGGGGAAAACTCCCGGAATCTCGTCTATAGTCCCAATTTAAATATGTTATGCCGTATAGGGGGAAAGATCCTGGAATCTCGTCCGTAGTCCCAATTTAAATATGCAATGCTGTACTTGGGGGGAAGCTCCTGGAATCTCATCCGTAGTCCTAATTTAAATATGTTATGCAGTACAAATACCTAATAAATTTTTTATTTAAAATAGTTCAGGAAAAATTACACGCAAAAATATGGATAAAACTACCTAAACATGGTACACATAGTAATAACTAGGGGAAATTCAAGTAAAACAGGTAGGCATGCTATTTCCTAATCTAAACTACATAGTCGATCCATGAATAAACGAAATAGGAGTGAAATGATTTAAGTCATGGAGGGGAAAATGGAGTTTTAGCAACAATGGCCCGTGTACGTACTCGTCACCTCACACACACGGCGCCCAATCAACATAAAACACTATTAAAACAACCTAGGGGAAGTCCCCAACACAGAGTTAGGCACCCACTTACCTCGACGGCTCTACTAGACTCAAAACCACGCTCTTGCCACGAGTATCCGACTCCGAATGACCCAAATCTATTCAATTCGATTGCGTGATGTAAATATCACTTTAAGGAATCAAAATAGCTAATAAGTTCAAGGGTAATACGCGAAATTAGGAAAATCGACCAAAAAGTTCCCACAGGCCCACATCTCGGAATCGAGTGAAAGTAACAAATTTAGAACACCCATTCACTCACGAACTCACACGAATAAGAATCATCGAAAATCGACGAAAAAATCCTATTAAATTCTTGAATTTTCTAATTGGGGAAACTTATTCCCATTTGCATGATTTTTCACCTAAATTCCTTTTATTGCATGGAAGAAATTGTTATAGATTAATGATATACAAAGGAAATAGGGTTAGGAATTGTTACCTATGAAGGTTTTCGTCAAAACCCACTCCAAATTGCCTACACTCGAGCTCCAAATTCTTTTTATAAGATATGAAATTCAAGCCCTCGAATTTGATATAAACTGCCCAGCGAATCCGCACTTGCGCCCCTTGGACCGCCGCACCTGCGGTCCCGCACCTGCAGAAAATCCATCGCAGGTGCGAAAACCCACTAAAAGGCCTGGTGCCGCACCTGCCGTCCATGTGCCGCATCTGCGGCTCCACACTTGCGGAATCTCAACTGCACCTGCGAGAACTGGGTTACTTGAACAAGACCGCAATTTGCGAGCCCCTCTTCCGCAACTGCGTGTCCGCACCTGCGGAAAGTCCATCGCAGGTGCGAGACACCAGAACAACCAATGGTTCAATTGTTTTCCAAGTTCCAAAATCACCCGTCGAGCATCTGATACATCCCTGAGGCCCTCGGGACATCAACCAAACTAACCAACCAGTCCTAAAAGCTTACCCAAACCTAATCGAGCCTCCAAAACACATCACATAACACCAAAATCACCAATTATACATGGATTCAAGCCTAAGAACTTATGAAATTTCCAAACTCTACAACTGATGCTGAAACACCTCAAAACTAGTCCGAATGACCTCAAATTTTACACACAGGTCACAAATGATACAACGGACCTACAACCACTCCCGGAATTCCATTCCGATCCCGATATCGAAATTCCACCTATCGACCAAAATCGCGGAAATTCTAACTTTCGCCAATTCAAGCCTAAATCTACTATAGACCTCGAAAGCATATTCCAGACACGCTCCTAACTCCAAAATCACCCAAAGGAGCTAACGGAGTCGACGAAATTCCATACCAGACCCATTTTCCCATAGTTCCAACTACGGTCCAATTTCTAAAGCTTAAACCCACATATAAGGACTATGTGTCCAAAAACTCTCTGAATTTCACCACTCAATGTTCCAACAAGTCCCTAAAGTAGAAATAGAGATGGGGAAAGCAGTTATTAGGTGATCGGGGCGCTAACTCTAAAACAAACCTACCGGGTCATTACATTCTCTCTCTCTTAAGAAATTTGTTCGTCCTCGAACGATTATAGAGACATACCTGAAGCTGTGAAAAGATGAGGGTACTGACTTTGCATATCTTGCTCGGTCTCCCAAGTCGCCTCCTCGACCGGTTGACCCCTCCACTGAACCTTTACTGATGCAATATCCTTTGACCTGAGCTTTCTAACCTGTCTATCAAATATAGCTACTGGCTCCTCAACATATGATAAATCCTTGTCCAACTGGACTGAACTGAAATCCAAAACATGAGTCGGGTCACCGTGATACTTCCGGAGCATGGAGACATGGAATACCGGATGAACTCCTACTAGGTTGGGAGGCAGGGCTATCTCATAAGAAACAACCCCAACACGTCGCAACACCTCAAAAGGGCCAATAAATCTCGGACTCAGCTCACCATTCTTCCCGAACCTCATGACACCCTTCATAGGCGATAACCGAAGAAAAACCCGATCACCAACCATAAATGCCAAATCACGAACCTTACGGTCCGCATAACTCTTCTGCATGGACTGAGCTGCGCGAAGTCTCTCCTGAATCACCTTCACCTTGTCCAGGGCATCCTGGACCAAATCTATACCCAAGAATCGGGCCTCGCCTGGCTCAAACCATCCCACTAGGGACCGACACTGTCTACCATACAAAGGCTCATACGGCGCCATCCGAATGATGGACTGGTAGCTTTTACCATACACAAACTCTGCAAGTGGCATGTTTAGGTCCCATGACCCTCAAAACTTCATTACACAGGCAAGGCTTTTAAAGTATAGTAAAAATATATGATATTAGAGAAGAACGGGGAAGCAAGGGAAGTGTATATGGGAATCTCTTTCGTTGAATTGAAAGAATTTTCTATTGAATGGAAGATGATTTTACATCAACAAGAAAAGGAAAAAAGAAATTTTTTAGTAATTACTTTTGATAATATTTCAAATTGCGTTGATGTGGAGCATATCCTCAAGAATCTGAATCGTGCGCTCGGACTTCCTGTCCATCTGAGGGTGAAAGGCTGTACTCAACTCTACCCTGGTGCCTAGCTCTTTCTCAACGGCTCTCCAGAACTGTAAAGTGAATTGTGTACCTCTATCTGAAATGATAGATACTGGAATACCGTGTAGGCGAACAATCTCCCTGATATAAATATCTGCCAACTTCCCGGAGGATTATGTATTCAACACCGGAATGAAATGGGCTGACTTAGTCAACCGATCCACAATCACCCAAATAGCATTGAACTTCTTCAAAGTTCGAGGAAGTCCAACCACGAAGTCCATGGTGATTCGCTCCCACTTTCACTCTGGAAGCTCAACTTGCTGAAGTAACCCTCCCAGTCTCTGATGCTCATATTTGACTTGCAGACTGTCTAGACACTTGGCCACAAACTCCACTATATATTTTTTCATCCTTCTCCGCCAATAGTGTTGTCTCAGATCCTGAGTTATGGGCCTCCTCAAGAATCGACTCCCGAAGCTCATCCACATTGGGCACAAAGATCCGACCCTGCATCCTCATCACACTGTCATCTCCTATAGTCACATCCCTATCGTCACCTCAACGAACCATATCCTAAAGAACCAGAAGGTGGGGATCATCATAATGGCGCTCTCGAATGTGGTCATAGAGAGAAGACCGAGCCACCACACAAGCTAAAACCCGCGCAAGGCTCTGAAAGATTCAACCGCACAAGCTGACTGACTAAGGACTTAATATCTAAGGCTAAGATCCTCTCAACTGCCGGAAGATATGCCACTCTCCCCAAACTCTCCGCCCGGCGACTCAAGGCGTCGGCCACCACATTGGCCTTCCCCGGGTGGTATTATATAGTGATGTCATAGTCCTTTAGCAACTCCAACCATATCCACTGGTGCAAATTGAGGTTCTTCTACTTGAATAGGTGCTGCTAACTCTGGTGATCGATGAAAATCTCAGAGGGAATACCATTTAAATAATGACGCCATATCTTCAGGGCGTGAACAATCATTGCCAACTCATTAACTGGATAGTTCTTCTCACGCACCTTCAACTGTCTTGACGCGTAGGCAATCACCCTACCATCCTGCATCAACACTGCTCCGAGGCCAATCCTCGAAGCATCACAATAAACGATAAAGGATCTTGAACCCGTAGGCAATACCAACACTAGAGTTGAAGTCAGGGCTGTCTTGAGCTTCTGAAAGCTCTCCTCACACTCCTTAGTCCACCTTAACGGAGCACCCTTTTTAGTCAACCTGGTCATCGGTGCTGCAATGCATGAAAACCCCTCAACAAAATGGCAATAGTACCCAGCCAAACAAAGGAAACTGCGGATCATCGTGGCTGATGACGGTCTAGGACAACTCTGAACCGCCTCCACCTTCTTCGGATCTACTTTGATCCCATCCCAAGACACTATGTGGCCCAAGAATTCCACTGAATCGAGCAAGAACTCGCGTTTAGAGAATTTTTCATACAATCTCTTCTCCCTCAAAGTATGAAGCACAGTCCTCAAGTGTTGCTCATGATCTTCCCGTGATCGGGAATACACCAGAATGCCATCAATAAACACAATGACGAAGGAACGAAAATAAGGCAGAAACACACTGTGCATCAAATGCATAAAACTTGTTGGGGCATTGGTCAGCCCAAATGATATAACAAGAAACTCATAGTGGCCATATCTGGTCCTGAAGGCAGTCTTCGGGATATTCAGCTCCCGAATCTTCAACTGATGATAACCAGAATGCAAGTCAATCTTTGAGAATACCCTAGAACCCTATAGTTGGTCGAATAAATTATCAATGTGAGGCAAAAGATACATGTTCTTCATGGTGACCTTGTTGAACTGCCGATAATCAATATACATACGCATAAAACCATCATTTTTCTTCACAACTAATACTAGAGCATCCCAAGGTGATACACTGGGTGTAATGAAACCCTTATCAAGAAACTTATGTAACTGCTCCTTCAACTCAGGAAGAGTCATACGGTAAGGAGGGATAGAGATGGGCTGAGTGCCCAGCAACAAATCAATGCCAAAATCAATATCTATGTCGCGCGGCATACATGAAAGATCAGCTTGGAATACATTAGGAAAGTCCCTTACTACTAAAACTGACTCAACTGGAGGGGTATAAACACTAACATCTCTCACATAGTCCAAGCGCATCACACCCCTTCTCAACCATTCGTTGAGTATTAAGGAATGAAATGACCCTGCGGGGAATATACTCTAAGGTACCTCTCCACTCAAATCTCAGAAAGCCTGGCATAGCTAGTGTCACAGTCTTAGCGTGATAATCAAGAATCATAATGGGGTGACAACCAATCCATGCCCAAGATAACATTGAAATCTACCATGCTGAGTAATAATAAATCAGCCCTGGTCTCAAAACCACTAAGAGAAATCAAACACGACCGATATACGTGGTCCACAACTAAAGAGTCTCCCACAGGAGTAGATACATAGACAGGGGTACTCAAAGAATCCCGAGATATCCCCAAATGTGGAGCAAAATAAGAGGACACATATGAATATGTAGAGCCTTAACCAAATAATACTGATGCATCCCTATGGCACAAAGGGACAATACCTGTGATGACTGAGTTTGACGCAACAGCCCTGAAACGGGCTGGAAGGTCATACTATTTGTCCTGGCCTCCCCTTCTAGGGTGACCCCTACCTCCCCGACCCCCACCTCTAGTTGACTGAGGAGGTGGAGTGGAAGCTGGGCTGGAAGAATAGCCGGAGGACCCGGCGAAGCACGTGGAGGCTGATAAGACTATGAAGGTGCACCCCTCCTGACATTGGGGCATTCGCTAATCATGTGACGAGTGTCACCACACTCAAAGCAACCCCTCGAAGGACGCTGCAACTGAGACTGAATAGGAGCTGTCATGCTGGGCTGGCCGGAAATAGCACCTCGAACTGGAGGCACACTAGTTACTAGCGGTGCATAGTAGAACTCTGGAGGTCTAGGAGGAGCTAGAATACTGATGGATGCTGGAAGGGCTAAATGAACAGGGCGGCCCACAAAGCCCCTACCGTCACATCCTGCTGGTGTAAGATCTCCTGAAAAATGGCCAGTCTCTCGAGACCTCTTGGCCTCCCTTTCCTCTATGTCCCACGCGAACATGCCCTCTACTCTCCTGGTAATACTCACTGCCTGCTGGTAAGTGATATCCATCTCCAACTCTCTGGCCATATTGGTCCGAATTTAAATATGCTATGCAGTATAGGGGGAAAGCTCCTGGAATGTCGTCTGTAGTCCCAATTTAAATATGCATACAGTACAGGGGGAAAGCTCCTGGAATCTCGTATGTAATCCCAATTTAAATATGTTATGCATACAAATACCGAATACAATTTTTATTTAAAACAGTTCAGGAAAAATCACAAGCAAAAATATGGATAAAACTACCTAAACATCATACACATAGTAATTACTAGGGTAAATTCAAGTAAAACAGGTAGGCATGCTATTTCCTAATCTAAACTACATAGTCGATACATGAATCAGTGAAATAGGAGTGAAATGATTTAAGTCATGGAGGGAAAATTGAGTTTTATCAACAATGGCCCGTGTACGTACTCGTCTCCTCATGCACATGGCACCCAATGAACATAAAACCATATTCAAATAGCCTAGGGGAAGTCCCCAACATAGAGTTAGGCAAGCAACTTACCTCGACTGTGCTACTCAACACAAAATCACACTCTTTCCACGAGTATCTGACTCTGAATGGCCCAAATCTATTCAATTTGAGTGCATGATGTAAATATCACTTTAACGAATCAAAATAGCTAATAAGTTTGAGGTTAATACGCCAAATTAGGAAAATCGCCCAAAAAGTCTCCATCGGGTCCACGTTTCGGAATCAAGTGAAAGTTACATATTTAGAACACTCATTCACTCACGAACTCACTCGTATAAGAGTCATTGAAATTCGACGACAAAATCCTAATAAATTCTACGATTTTATAATTGGGGAAACTTCTTTCCATTTGCATGATTTCTCATCTAAATTCCTTGATTCTATGGAAGAAATTGCTATAGATTAATGATATAAAAAGGAAATAAGGTTAGGAATTGTTACCTATGAAGATTTTCCTCAAAGCCCACTCCAAATAGCCTACACCCGAGCTCCAAATTGATTTTAGAAGATATGAAATCCAAGCCCTCGAATTTGATATAAACTTCCCAGCGTTTCCGCAACTGCGCCCCTTGGACCGTACCTGCGGTCCCGCACCTGCGGAAAATCCATCGCAGGTGCGAAAACTCACTAAAAGGCCTGGGGCCGCACCTGCGGTCAATGGGCCGCAACTGTGGCTCTACACTTGCGGAATATCAACCACACCTGCGAGAACTGGTTCACTTGACCAAGTCCGCACCTGAGATCCCCTCTTCCGCACCTGCGTGTCTGCACCTGCGGAAAGTCCATCGCAGGTGCGAGACACCAGAACCTGAAATGGTTCAGCTGTTTTCCAAGTTAAAAAATTACACGTCGAGTATCTGATACATCCTCGAGGCCCCCGGGACCTCAACCAAACTTACCAACCAGTCCTAATACCTTACCCATATTTAGTCGAGCCTCCAAAACACATCACCTAACACCAAACTCACCAATTATACATAGATTCAAGCCCAAGAACTTATGACAATTCTAAACTCTACAACCGATGCCGAAACACCTCAAAACTAGTCCGATTGACCTCAAATTTTACACACAGGTCAAAAATGATACAAAAGACCTACAGCCACTCTTGGAATTCCATTCCGATCATGATATCAAAATTCCACCTATCGGCCAAAATCAGCAAAATTCTAACTTTTGCCAATTCAAGCCTAAATCTACTAAAGACCTCGAAAGCACATTTCGGACACGCTCCTAACTCAGAAATCATCCAACGGAGCTAACGGAGTTGACAGAATACCATTCCGGACCCCTCTCCCCACAGTTCCAACTACGGTCCAATTTCTTAAGCTTAAACACACATACAAGGACTATGTGTCCAAATATTCTTCGAATTTCACCACTCAACGTTCCAACAAGTCCCAAAATCGGAAATAGACATGGGGAAATCAGTTATTAGGGGATCGGGGCACTAAATCTCAAAATGACCTACCGGGTCGTTGTTCTTACCGACTTTCACAACAGCAACACCAATAACTCAACAAGAAGATATTTCACGAAATAAAAACTTCTATTACAAGTAATTAAACAATTAAGGATGTACAAGGCAATAATTCAATTAGGCATATAAGAGCAAAAACAACAAGTAATAGGTAGAACAAGTTTTGACAAAGTCAAATAAGGTATGTGTAGAGTAGAATAACAATTAGAATTACAACATGATCTGATAATTCAATTAAAGGAATTGAAAGAGTCTAAATAACATAAACCTATCAAATACCACATATAACCCATGTACCAACCAGTCACCTTGCATACACAGCTTTCATAAAACACAATTAGAAAAATCAATCCCAAAACCTAAAGGGTAGTTTTCCCACACAAAGTTAGGCAAGATACTTACCTCAACTAGGCCAACTCAGTCCTCGAAAATCGCTTTTCCCCTAAAATATTATTCCACACGGCTAAAATCTAATCAAAATTGACTTACTATCATCGAAAAATGCAAGAGAAAACAATTACAATAGATAAGTCTATGATTTTTACACTTTTCCCAAAAGTTAAAAAAGCCAACTCTAAGCTCGCCCACTCAAAATGCGGATCCAAGGGTAGATTATGACTACCCATAACCACACAAGTCAATATATATGATTAGTTTTAAAATTCGTGTCCAAATCAATTTTCAAACCTCAAATTCTTTTTATTCAAAAACATGACAAAATTTCCCAATTTTCCTATTTTATTCACGTATACTTTATGTTAAATCCAAGATATATTCATGAAATATAGTTAGAAATTGATTAGGATCACTTAAATAGGGTTTGTAGATGAAAATACCCTCTCAAAGTCGCCTCCTACCGAGTCTAGGGTTCTAAAATGTGATAAATGACATGAAATCCCAACTTTTCCAACATTTTGTTCCGTTGCGGATGTCGCAATTGAAAAGAAAATCTCGCCATTGTGGCATTGACATGCTTAGGGAAATTCTTCGAGCTGTGAAGATGGGTTCGCAAATGTGAAACATGTTTCCCACGTAAAAGTGATGCATTCAGTGCATATGCGAACCTTGAACACCCCACGTCAATTCTGACCCTGTTGTTCGCAAATGCTACAACATAGGCATCAACACACCAAAATTCATATTTTCAGTCCAAAACACTCTGAAACATGTTCGAAATTTATCTGAGCCCTCGAGGATCCACACCGAACATTCACACAAGTCTAAAAACATCATACAAACTCTCTTTCACGATCAAAACATAAAAATAACATTTAAAACTATGAATCGGACGCCAAAACGCATGAATTCCAAAGTAAAGTTCAAAAACTACTAGAATTGCAACTAGGAGTCCAAATTTTGCATTCAAGTTCTAAATAAAAGGATCTCTTCTAAGTCCCAAAATTGTTACACCCCATGTTTTTGAACATGAAAGTACACCATAAGTAAATTGATAGAAGCTTGGAAATGAGATGCTATATCCCACAATATGATATGTTAAGGTTTCGACGTAAGTTAATCGATGTAAGTTCGGGAATGAGATTATTTTGATATTATAAGCATTATGCAATTTCAAACAAGTGATGAGTAAATTCCTGAAGGTGAGAGGGTAAGCAAATCGAAGAAAATAAATTTTGTCAAAGTTTGACATTTTGAGATAAAATAAGGTTCAAGCTACAATACCCCGTATTTATGAATAGTGTCATACAAGGTACCGCATGACCATGATAGCAAGATGTATAAAGTGGGTTAAAAGTGAGTAGTATTATAAGTAATTTGAGATAATTCTTCATTATGTAGATAATTGGATAACTATTGGTCAGTGGGAGATAACAAGTTAATCAAGGGATTAGTGGATAATTGATGATAATCTTTGGATAAAGTTAAAGAACCTCACGTGGAAGCCAAGAGCCTTAGAAAATGTGACTCTTGAATTCACATAAAAGGTGGCAAAATTTGGAGAAGTCTTTGGCCAACTAAGTCATCCTAAATGGGGCCCACTCCCAAAGGTTAAGAGAACCACTCTAATTCATTTTTGAATCTCTACAAGTCAAAGAATTGCTTCAGCAAACTCATTCAATGTGTTAGCAATGTAATTTGCTACAAAGTTCATACAAGACTACTTAGCAACATGAGAATTGCGATTCTAAGGGAGTACGATGCAATATTTCTCAAGAATATCATACAGATTTTTTCCTAATTCGATCCGTTGTTATGTGATTTGTCGCGATAGATGTATGTTGACAGGATTTTTAAAAGAATCGTCTCAGGTATGTGAAGGCTATCCCGTCTTTCTTTTTGACATGATCCATACGATCCAAATGAAACGAGCAAATGCACAACTTTCATAAATGATTCTATTATAGAAGAACTAGAAGTGCCTACGTTCTCGATTCCCCATGTGTCCTATTCTTCTATCATCTGTTCATGGAGCTAAGAAAATACGTAAGTTGATAAAGTTTATTTCATGATATTTAATCAAAGGCATAATGGTCTTATAACATTCCAAGAGATTTTATTGACGTACTTCTCATGCATTCATTTATACATGTACATTGACCCATGAACAAATGGCGTTAGAAGCGCGTATATATATATATATATATATATATATATATATAAGTATATGGGATATGGGAAAAGGTTACAGCGTTATATACGCACATCATCTTATCAGCTGGTATACGTTGTTGATTTGCCCACAATGGCTGAGATGATATGATGGGATTCCCTCAGAGACTTGATGATGTTATGAACGCATATACCTATGCATAGTGTGAAATTTGTACGTGTATGCATGAAATTATAAGTATTAAATGATTCATATAGATATTCATACTTACATGTCGAGTCTTTTACTCCATGTTTCTTTCATGTATATTATTTACTGATTTTCATTCCTTACATACTCGGTGCATTATTTGTACTGACATCCTTTTTGCCTAGGAACACTGTGTTTCATGCCCGAAGGTCCCGATAGATAGGTCGAGAGTCCTCCAAGTAGGCTATCAGCTCAGCGGAAGAATTTGGTGCGCTTCATTTGCTCTGGAGTTGCTTATTTGGTCAGTATGATTTTGACGTGTATTGATTAGTATGACGGGGCCCTGTCCCGAACTTTATGGTACTAGTCTACTCTTAAAGGCTTGTAGACATATGTTATGTACGTGCGTGATTGTATAGCCTTGACGGCCTATGTTCTGTATACGAATGATCATTTTGGTCTTATTCTGTATGTTATATGTATAGGATTGTATTACATGTTGGGTCGTCCTGTGACGAGTATTCCCTCATGTTTTATTCTAGTTATCTCACAAAAGCATTTCCATCTCATTTACCTATAATAGTATGATACAAAAATATATGTTAAGTTAATACTCAGTTAAGTAAGGTAACGTGTGCCCATCGCAGCCCATCGACTTGGATCGTGACAGAAGTGGTATCAGAAAAGTTCTGTCCTAGGGAGTTTACAAGCCGTGTCTAGTAGAGTCTTGTTTATGGGTGTTATTGTGCACCACATTATAAGCATGAGGCTACATGGCATTTAGAACTGCCACTCTTTCTTCTCATTCTAGATCATGTGGTGGAGCTCACTTGTAAGCATTCAAACTCATAAACTCTATTTTATTCATAATACAATGATACATACATCCAGAAAGATAGTTGGTAAGAGATTGCATGTGGTTGTGAAAGAGTAGAGTTAGAGGAACTCAATTTTTCATGATGCTTATGATGAGTAAATGTAAGGTCTTTGGTAGATCATATGGTTACTAAGACATGTAAGCCTATTGATAAGGATCCTTAAGGCAAGAATATCTATCCACGCCTATGTTGAAAGTCAATGAGAGATTCATAAGATAAATACAAGTTTGAACAAGTAAAAGAAGGAAGATAAAGAAGGGTACGGGGCAGCCAGTTTATGAAGATTATCAATATTTACAATTCAGGCCTTGGAATATAAGCCTTTTGAGTTGCCTTCAACAATAACAGAGGTATGTACAATTCGCCACACTATGGGGAGCTAACAAAAGTAGTATAAGAGAAAGACGAATATAAAGATCTGGCTGGAGTTAGAGTGACCCAAAATGGTGGATGGATTGTTTGCGTTAGTTGACATTTTCGAAGGATATTGCAAATGTGCTAATAGATCTCCTTGTGAGACACCCAGTTGGTGCACTTTAAAATAGTACAACTAGATATGAGTACTAAAAAGATAGGCTCTAGAAGCCTTGAAGGGATATATATTACCTTAGTGTGTCTCCCGTACCTAGTAGAGAAAGAACGTTAGGCAACTGGAAGAGCCAATGGATTGAGCAAGGGGAGCTAAAAGCAAAAGAATATCTTGACGGAGTTCTCAGAATAAAGTGATAGACAAAAATGTTAGCAGGGAAATAAGAAGATAGTTAATGAACCATTATGAGTAAGATGTGATACATGGCTAACAACAGTAGAATAAAAAAATGATAGTATTACATAGTCTATAGTCAAGGGAAGGAAAAGACAAGAGGTGAAAATCCTTGAGAGAACAAAAGAGTACATGCCATAAAGTCATACCCTCATTTCGAGAAATAAGTTCATGACTCTAACGTGATTTCCAAAAGGAAAAATTTGGACCCAAGAGGAATAGAAATCAGTATGGACAGGTGAAAAAGATAAACTAAACATGAATTAGGGACTAAGTGATTTGATAATAGTCGGCATCATGAGAAATTCAGAGATTGCATTCCGGTGATAATAGAATGGACGACACAAGAATAACCTTTAAAGGTCATTCAGGACGATGCTTTCCTAAAGCAAGAAATGTGAGCAAAGTTAAGCTCAAAGGAGTGTATGTGCCAGTTATACTAAGTGTCACCCTCGCGAGTAAGGAAATTTCTTATCATTGGTACAGAAGGATTACCACAAGGTGATTAAGGATCACCGATGATGTGAAAAGACGCCTAAGAGGAACAGGTAAAACATCGATTGGTACCTCGTCGTAATACTAAATCTTTGTATTCCCCTAAAAGGGGAATATGGAGTGACGTGGCATTAAGTCAGAATTAAGTGGCACTAGTAACTATGGAATGGAAAAGGAAGAATGCAATAAAAATGAGAAAGGAATGAGATTGAAATTATCTGAATCCTATAGATATGCCACGATTCTAGAACATTATGCAAGCACAGCGTCAAGGAAAGGAAGTAAGGGTTCCTGTCCAGGATGTTATTGATAAATAAGGAGCCAGTGCGAGATGTAAGTGAAGACAAAGGAAATAACCCAAGAAAGATAACGCGAAATATTGATATGAGAATGGGTCAACGGGTAGTTAGTAGTTGATTCAGGAATAGCCAAGTTATGGCTAGTCCAAAGGTTATAGACAAATCAGCAGATCATGTAAGATGAACATAGTAAACCCCAATATAGTGAATTCAGCCTCGTACTTGTGACATTGTAATACTTGAGAAATATTCATATAGGAGTTGGGGTAGTTAAAGGTCCTGTATGAGTGTTACGAAAATAAAAAATAGTGCCACTAGGAAGACAGTCAAAATATCGGTTCAGGAGAAATCCTACAAGCACAAGGGCGTGGAGTTAAGTAACTACGGATAATTATAGACGAGGAAGGACATAAAAAATTCCGTCAAGTATATGTTGTAATAAGCGCACAACTTTACAAGATTCAAAGGTTCCCTAAGTACTACAATGAAAGACTAACTGACGAAATAAGGAAGAAGTCTTCAACCCAAGCATAGTAACTTGAAGAAGGAATGGTCATGTAAAAATAGTCTCACTACAACATTGGATACACTCTATAAGAAAGGGGAAGTAAAAGCAAAAGTAGGATTCGAGATCATATGAGTTGCACGAAAATTTCGGCATGCATGGGAACTAAGATAAGCTAAGTATGTAAGGTCCCATAAATCTTTTTCCTACAAACCTGGATTCCGGATTCAGACGTTTTGGATTGAACAGTTCGATGATAGTTGATGGAAATATTTTGCAGAAGTAGGCATTTATGCGGCCCATTATGCGGCCGCAAAATTACTCTGTGGGCCGCATAATGGCCACAGAGTGAAACAACCTTTTTGGCCAATTTTGAGACCAATTTCGCGGCCAATTATGCTACCGCATAACCGTTTTGTGGGCTGTACTTTGGTCGCACAATCGTCCTTGGAATTTTGTGGAGGAAGGTTCTACGGTACATTATGCGACCGCAGAACGGGTCTGCGGGCCGCATAACGGCCGCAGAGTGAAGCAGACCATCCTAGTTCCCTGGGCCACCTTTCGCCGTCATTTCACGGACCGCATAAACGTTATGCAGTCACATATGCGACCGCAGAACCTGTTCCGAAACTTCATTTTTGGGGTTTTAAGACCCAACCCAACTTCCTTAAAATCGATGTAAGGGGCCATTTTGAGCTAATTTTTTGATATCATTAGGGTGAGAAAGAGAGTATTAGAGGGATAAAGTGATCTTCATAAAATATGCTCCCTAATTCTTGCTTAATACCTTGAAGATTGTCAAGAGAGGCACCTAGGTCATCTTCATACGAGGTAAGATTCTATCACCCAAACTCTTAATTTAAAAATGTAACTAGAATGGACCATTAGTAAAGTAATTCATGGGGATGGGAGTGCTTACCTTGCATGCATGTGTTCCTAATAATGGGGTGTGGGTTGGTGAAGTCTTTCATAAAAATGGCCATGAAACCTTAATCCACGCATAGTGTTTGACGAAATGCTCGAGCGATCTAGAATTATGATCATTTTCCTAATTTTAGTTCAATTTTTCTATATTGCTTGTTTACCTCAAAAATTGGTGTTAACAATTATATTTGATTTGTGGTTCTAAAAATATGTGATTTATTTCAATACTAGTAAAAAAGCATGAAATACTATGTGTAAATAAGAAGAATATGATAACAAAACCAGTGTTGTCAAAGGAACGAGGGCCTCGAGCTCGATAGCCTCAGGGTATCGAGGTCAGTTAGTAGTAATAAAATATGACCAATAAATGAAGAACAATAAAGTTGAATAATAATCTTAAGCACGAGAAAAGCAGAGTAGAATGTTCTATAGCAGCGAATGATGATGTTTACAAATGATTGGAGTCCCCTTTATAAAGGAGGGGAAAATACATTTCTATTTACAATACAAAATACTATTGATATAGCTGTATAACCGCCTAGTACGGATTTGTACGAACCAATCTTGAGATTTTCGCCTTGACCTATATGCCCTTGAAAAATTCCATCTTTTTTCTTAACAGTCATCGATTTTGCACTGCCTCGAGGTAGAACGTGTCGGGCCTTCGATGTGCTCTCTCAAGGTATGCATTCTGAGATTGGGCTCAAACTTTACTTCGAGCCTTCTGATCTCGGGCTCGGCATAATAGAGACTTTGAAATCGGACCCTTCGATATTACAATAATAATGTCAGTCATGTGAGGTCAGCGATTGGTGTGACGAAAAGGTCGTGCAGAGGTCATGTCTGCACAGTTCTCAAAAAACCATTAGTCGATAATGGCTATTGGCCGTCCTTTTAGCTTCTCCAGCATGCTTAAGTGGCCCCTATAAATACTTTAATCTTTCACTCTTCATACTTTTACTTTCTACAACATCTTTAAATCTTCATCAACTCCTCTCTACACTTACCCCTTCCTTGTGTTCATCTCTAAACCAGTTTCTTCTTCTTCTGATGAAATTTCTCAACAAAATGGGAAAAACTTCTAAGATAAATCCCCAAAAATAGAAAGCCCATTCATCATCACTCTCGTATAAGAGAAAAATGGTAGTACCTCCTTGCCATAGGAGA
Source organism: Nicotiana paniculata (assembly GCA_005239505.1). NCBI lineage: Eukaryota > Viridiplantae > Streptophyta > Magnoliopsida > Solanales > Solanaceae > Nicotiana > Nicotiana paniculata. Next base: position 94,412 of record ML307934.1, read on the forward strand.
CCCCTGGGCCTTGTGAAACATCTTCTAATTTCAAGATCGAAAAGCCTTCCTCAGTTGCGGGACGATGTGAACCCATGTCTCAATATATTAGCCTAATCACCAAACTCGAACAAGTGAAGTCGGATTGCCGTTGGGGGGATTCAGTACAAGAGGAGATCCCTTCACCTGAAGAGGACATAACTACTTACAAAGCATGTTTCCTAAGCGTATACACATATCCATTCACCTTAGGTCCCGTAGAACCTTCTTTTCCCCTGCTAGATCCAGTGATCCTCAATTTTTGTTGACAATATTGGGTGACGCTCGACCAAATATATCATTCCTTCTGGCGAATTATTTAACTGATTAGGTATTTTTCGAGTTAGGTCAAGAGGATGCCTTTTGCCCCCTACCACCTGATTAGACTATACAGCCCTCGTCTCTATCGAGGTGGCCTGATAAATTTAAAACGTCGATCTTCGAAGTCTTTCTTCACTAGAATCGATGAAGATAAAGACTGAGGGTTGATGAGCCGCTTCGTTCGATTCAGGACCTCTGACCTGCTTCCTGGTGAAAATATACCATTCTCCGAGGAATAGAATATGAAGCGTAAGTATGGATTCGTCGAGTACGTTTCATTAATTAAATTTTTTCTCTTTCATTCAGACTATAGCCGTCGAGTGGTACCCCAGTGTGGTTAAGGACCTCTCGAGATGGGTTCGACAACTAGCCTCCACCTCCACATATGTTGGGAGGCAAAGGCCGATGGGAGGCCAAAAACCATGGTGAGTTTTTATCACTGACATATTTGAGTTCCTTAGTAAAATAACTATTGATAGCACGCTTTACTTTTGCGCTTAAAAACCTGCCAACGATAAGAAGAAAGAAAGAGACGCCGGTGGAGTCCCCGAAGTCAAAAAAAGTCCAGGCTTCGAAAACCTAGGGCCGACACGGTGGCCTTGTCTCCCGAGGTTACTGCTAGTATTTTTGCTGAGGACGAAGAGGGAGATGAGACTGGGGGTGAAGGCTATGCCCTCCCGTTAGTAACTCGGAGAGGAAACGGTACCGATGCTTCAAAGGTTACTGCACCGAAGGCTGTCAAGGTGGTTCAATCTCGAGCTGAGGGGATCTCCAAAGGGAGCTCGGGCGCAGTCCTCGAACCGATTGATGACCAGCACGTACCTTGTGCTGAAAAGAACTTGGCAAATGATTCCGAAGAACTCAAACCTGAGACTCCTTGAAGGTGAGATAAGGACCCAATCGAGCCAGTCGGGGTAATTGGAGTGGACGACTCTACGTCAGGCCCGTCATTTTCTCTAGGGAAAATACTGGATGCCCAAGATATGAAAACTCCTGACGTGGGGGCATCCCACGGAGAGAAGTATATATTTGGAGAGTGCTTCGTCGGGGTTGAGTAAGGCCCCGACCTTCACACCTCGTTCATCTTTGAAGAGGCCGAGAAACTTTGGAAACAGGTAATCTTCGCCTTAACAACTATATCTTGAGTTTGGTTCTCGCCTTTCTCACCTTCTTCCTTTGTGTTTTATGCCGTGATTCTCTTCGACTAAGCCTTTTCCAAGTCAGGAGCTGAGCTGACCCACTGTGAAGATGAGCTTAGGAAACTTATGTAAGAGTCGGATGACTTCAAGGCTCTTTATGCCAAAAGGGAGGGGGAACTTAATGACCTCCGAGCAAGTTCAGAGAAGGCGTCCCGAGAGTGGGCCGATTTCGTTGAGCAGGTGATACAGTTTTTGTGGCCTTATTTTATGCTTACTCATTTAGTGTTTAATGTCTCGACTCGATTCTTGCAGCTCAAGCAGAAGGATGACCTGGTGGGGAAAATTCGGGAGGAGCTTAGGGTCAAAGATACTAAGATCCTCAGGTTGAAGCAGCACATGGATGATATGGCCTCCGAGAAGGATACGCTTCGAGATAAAATGACCTCTGCTGAGCACCAACTTCAAGGTGCAAAGGAGGAAAGCCGTAAATATAAGGACCTTCATACTGATTCAGTCGCAGAATTATCCAAAACCTTGTCTGAAGTTTATGCAATTATGTCTACATACAGGACCGATGTTGCTGTTGTCAATGCTCGGGCTAAGAAGGCAGCTGATACGACCGAGCCTAAGTTAACACGGGCCATCAATCAAGCTCAGCTGGAGTCTAGAATGTAATACCTCGAGGAGGTACAAGTCGAAAGCTTTGATCTTTCTACTAATATAGAGAAGGTGAAGGCCTTGGAAAAAGAGGTAGCGGCATTGCTCACTTCCGATGAGGATCCTTCCAGCGGCTCCGAGAGTGGGGGGATGAAGACGAAGTCCCTGAGGAGGAAGAGGCCGCCGAAGATTAGGCTGCTGAAGGTCAAGCCATCAAAGATGCAGTTCCTGAGGAAACTACTTCCGATCGAGTGACCCCGGTAGTACACTAAGCTTCTTTCATTTTCCTTGTTTTGTGTAAGGGCTCTGTGTGGGAGCTTCGTAAACATACTTTTGGACCATCATATGTATATAAAGAATCTTTTGTTTCATCTTTGTGGTGTGTTAATTTTCGTTTTTCCTTTACCTTTTGAAATGAGATTTGGTGTTGTTGACGACCAATCTGATGTATTGGACTTGGAACATAATACCCTTAGGTTTGGTGTTTGATCAATGATCGATAATTGGTGAACACTTAGAGTCCGATCTTTGAGATAAGCTTTAGCTCGGGACTTTCGAGTCCGAACCGGGTAAGGTCTCGAGCATGGTGTGCTCAACCTTTAAGTTATTCATGTATCGGCCCTTAGGCTTTAAAATACTAGCCCTTAGGCTCTTTAAGGTTGGCCTTTAGGCTCTTTTAAGTTGGACCTTAGGCTCGTCAGGTTGGCCCTTAGGCTCTTAAATATCGGCCCTTAGGCTCTTACAAATCGACCCTTCGGCTCTTTTTAGATTGGCGAACTCTAAAATGGCTACAATTTTCCTTCTTTATGGCTAAAGACTTTAGTAAAAAAACATTTATGCCTTTGCATGAATTTTATATTCGTTCATTTTTTTATGGTTCGATATATTGGAACTTAGTTTACAAGTCGATGTGCAACGATAGTTGAATACCTCTTGGGGTTATCTCGAAGGATGACGTTTTTGAAGCCTTCACATTGTTCGGGGCTGATTATTGAAGCCCCTTTGCTTATGCAAGTGTAGCCTGATTTAACCGGTTTTTAAAAGTGTTTGAAGGCCTTTAGTTTTATGGCAGATGTCAGACGTCTCCGAGCCGCATTATTTCGGTCATAGCCTTTTTATATGGTCATAGCCTTTAGTCCCCGAGTGAGATGGAGTTGGCCTTATTATTGAGGGGATGCCTTTTCTAAGGTCTTATAAGTTCGTGTATGCCTCATTGAAGTCTTATAAGTTTGAGTTTGACTCATTGAGGTATTATAGGATCGAGCTTTTTATGGTTAGTCATGTTGACAATCGATGACAGTCCCCAAGTATTCGAGTATATTTGGCCCTTGAGCCGTTAAATGTGAAAATAGTAGACTTCTTCGAGGCACAAAACTGTTTCAATATAATAAGAGTGCTTCTTTGAGTAACCGATACATGCGTACATGTTTTTGCCATCGAGGGCTCGACTATTCTATATGGACATGGTTCATTTGACCGTTTGGCCCATTACAACATTCTCTTATCGAGGCCCTTCTTGGCATGACTTGTTTTCTTTGAAAATGTAACCTCCGAGGATGGTGCCCCTCAGTATTCGAAGTTGATAGAAAAGAAGCCTTGAATACTTGTTGAGTTTTCCTTAGGTAGCATATAGGTGTTGCCTTGCTAAAAACCTTGCCGGTAAAACCCATTTGAGATAAAACCCGATCTAAGGGAAAAAGAGTGAAACGCATGCTTTAAAACCCAAGGTCTTCGAGTTGTAGGGTGCTTCGATATCTCCAATCAAACACCTGTAAGGAGTTAGTATAAAATATAAACGAAAAAAGAGAGAAGGTCATACCTCATAAATATTAACGTTTGAGAAACTATATATTCCAATTGTTTGGTAGTTGCTCGCCTTCCATTGTGCCAAGTTTGTAGGATCCTTTGCCTACGACTCCGAGGACACGGTACGGTCCTTCCCAATTAGGTCCTAGTTTCCCTTCATTTGGGTTTCGAGTGTGAGGGTGAAATTTCTTAGAACTAAGTCCCCGACTCCGAAGTAGCGGAGCTTCATTCTTCTGTTGTAATACCTTTCGATCCTTTGTTTTTGAGCGTCCATTCGAACTAATATGTCCACAAGCCTTTCATCTAAAATCTCGAGGGAGGTGTTCATGGCCTCGTTGTTTGAGTCCTCGGTGGTATGTTGAAATCTGGTGCTCGGTCGACCTCGACTGCGATCAACGCCTCGTACCCATATACCAACGAAAATGGGGTCTCCTCTGTGCTCGACTTCGATGTTGTTCGATATGCCCATAGTACCTTGGGAAACACTTCTCTCTATTTCCCCTTCGCATCATCTAACCTCTTCTTCAGGTTTTGAATGATGATTTTGTTTGTGGACTCAGCTTGACCATCTGCACTTGGGTGATAAGGCGTTGATAGGATCCTTTTGATTTTATGGTCTTCGAGGAATTTTGTTACCTTACTACCGATGAACTGCTTCCCATTATCACATGTTATCTCGGAGGGAATCCCAAATCGACATATGATGTGGTCCCATATGGAGTAGATGGATTATTTTTCTCTTATGTTCTTGAAGGCCTGAGCTTCTACCCATTTTGAGAAGTAGTCAGTCATAAATAAGATAAATCTGGCTTTACCTGGCACCGTTGGTAGGGGGCCGACAATGTCCATCCCCCAGTTCATGAATGGCCACGGGGATAGAACTAAATGGATTTATTCTCCAGGATGGTGGATCATTGGTGCGAACCTTTAACATTTTTCACACTTTCAAAGGCACTCTTTTGTATATTTTTCCATGATATCCCAATAGTACCCTACTCTGATCACCTTTCAAACCAAAGAATCAGCACCCAAATGATTCCAATAGTACCTTCGTGGATTTCTCATAGCATATAATTTGTGTCCCCCGGTCCCTAGTATAATGTCAATGGTGCATTGAAGGTCCTCCTATACAAGGTTTCATTCTTTTCAAGTGAAAATCGAGTCATTTTGGCTCGGAAGGCCCTCGATTCCATTGGACCCATTGGGAGCTTCACATATTTCAAGTAGTCGATGTACTTTTTCCTCCAATCCCATATTAGACTTATCGAGTTAATTTCTGCATGACCCTCTTCGATCACTGACCTCGATAGTTGAACTTCAGTCCCCAGGACAATATCATGTTCTTCAACAGATGAGCCCAAGTTTGCAAGTGCATCGGCCTCTCTATTCTGTTCTCGAGGTACACGGACAAGGGTCCACTCTTTGAAGCGGTTCATCCTATCTTCTCGAACCTCCAAGCTTTCGTTTACTTGGTTGACTACCAAAAGAGAGTCACATTTTGCTTCGATGACCTCTGTTCCCAGGCTTTTGGCTAATTTATGACCTGCAATCATGGCCTCATACTCGGCCTCATTGTTAGTCAATTTCGAAGTTTTTATAGATTGTTTGATAATGTAGCCCGTAGGCGGTTTTCGAACTATACCGAGTCCGACCCTTTCACATTTGAGGCACCGTGAGTGAAGAGGGTCCATAACCCCGATGATGTGCCCGTTTTAAACAATAATTCCTTTTCTACTTGGGGAAAGAGGGCATGCGTAAAATCGGACATGAAGTCTGCCGAAATTTGAGACTTGATAGCCTTTCAAGGTTGATACTCGATATTGTACCCTCCAAGTTTGATGGCCTATTTGACCAATCAGCCCAATAACTCCGGCTTATGCGAAATGTTTCGAAGTGGATATGTAGTTAATACACATATAGGATGACACTGAAACTATGGTTTCAACTTCCTAGATGCACTTATTAATGCTAGGGCTAATTTTTCTAAATGGGGATACCTGGTTTCAGCATCTCCTAGGGTCCGACTTACATAATAGATAGGAAACTTCTTACCTATCTCTTCTCAAACCCACACTCCACTTATCGTTACCTCGGACATGGCCAAATATAAATATAGTGTTTCATTCTCCTTCAGAGTAAGAAGCAAGGGCGAACTCGAGAGATACCATTTCAAATCTTCCAAGGATTGTTTACACTCTGGGGTCCATGCGAAGTTGTTTTTCTTCTTGAGTAGGGAGAAGAAACGATGACTCTGATGCCCGCTCATCCATTGTACGACTTTCACATTGTTTACTATGGTGATCTCCTCGATGGCTTTGATTTTGTTGGGGTTGATTTCGATCCCCCTATTTGACACCATGAAGCCAAAAAATTTTCCCGAGCCGACTCCAAAAGCGCATTTCTCGGGGTTCAGCTTCATGTTGTATCTTCTTATGATGTCGAACGTCGCCTACAAATGAGTCAAATGGTCATCTGCATGCAGGGACTTAACTAGCATGTCATCAATGTAAACTTACATAGATTTTCCTATTTGATGTTTGAACATCTTATTAACTAGGCACTGATATGTTGCTCATGTATTTTTTAGCCCGAAAGGCAATACATTATAGCAATATGTGCCATACTTTGTGATAAACGAAGTCTTTTCCTTGTCCTCCGGGTTCATTTGACTTTAATTTTAACCGGAGTAGGAGTCGAGAAAATTTGGGATCTCATGGCCAGCCATGGCATCGATCAATGTTGGGAAGTGGGAAAGAATCTTTAAGGCATACATTTTTCAGATCCTTGTAGCCTACACACATTCTATGTTTATTCCCTTTTTTGGGGACTACCACTACGTAAGCTAGCCATTAGGGGTATTTTATTTCCCTAATGGATCCTATTTTGAGAAGTTTAGTTACCTCATTTTTGATGAATGCATGCTTTACCTCGGATTGAGGTCTCCTTTTTTGCTTCATCGGTTTAAACCTGGGGTCAACACTCAGTCGATGGGTGTCTTCGATGGGATCCTTGTCATATCTAAGTGGTACCAAGCGAAGGAATCAATGTTATTAATAAGAAATTGAATGAGTTTTTTCCTGAGTTTGGGGTTAATCCCGTTCCCAAGTATATCTTTCATTCTGGAAGATGCTCGATCTATACGTCCTGCGCAAGTTCTTCGACTGTGGACTTCGTTGCATCTTATTCCTCGGGGACAACGAAGGTTCTAGGGTGAGGAGATCTTCTTCTTCATCCTCGGCCACTTATTCTTCGGGCTCCTGTCCCTCGGGCTCAATTGAGGGTGTGGGCTGTGATTGCTATTTGGTTACCTGTTTGTCCTTTGACTTCTCCGAGGTAGATGATGTCGATACTGGTGCCAAGTCGCGTAATGCGAACATCTTCTTAGCTGCATGTTGCTCTCCATACATTTTCTTTACGCCATCCTTTGTTGGGAACTTCATCATTTGATGAAGAGTCGATGGCACTGCCCTCATGCTATGGATCCATGGCCTTCCAAGTAGAGCATTATATCTCATGTCACCTTCGATGACATGAAACTTGGTGTCTTGTATTGTTTCGGCCGCATTGACTGGGAGGATGATTTCCCTCTTCGTTGTTTTACTCACCATGTTGAATCCATTCAAGACTCAAGGAACGGGTATGATTTGGTCGAGCAGCCCGAGCTGCTTCACGACCCTCGACCTGATTATATTGGTCAAAATACCTGGATCCACGAGCACACGTTTAACTTGAACTTTATTTAAAAGGATAGAAATTACCAGTGCATAATTATGAGGCTGAGACAAGGCCTCAATGTCTTTCTCGCTGAAAGTGAGGGTGTCCTCGGGTATGTAGTCCCGAGTCCTCTTCTCCCTTGTGATGGATACTTTCATTCGTTTGAATATGGGTCCCTGTGGGACGTCGACTCCTCTAATGATCATGTGAATGACATGTTGGGGATCTTCTGGTTCATTCTTCCTGTTTTCATCTTTCTCTCGAAAATGGTTCTTTGCCTGGTGGCTGATAAATTCTCGAATGTGCCCCTCGTTGAACAATCGGGCTACCTCCTCTCGAAGTTGTACGCAATACTCGGTCCTATGAACATGAGTACCATGATACTTGGACATTATGTTGGGGTTCCCTTGAGAAGGATCTGTCTGTAAGGGCTTGGCCCATCTAGTATCTCTAATCTTGCTGATGGCTGATACGATGTCTGAGGCATCGATGTTGAAGTTCTATTATGAAAATCGGGGTGCTTCCATAGGTCCCGAGTGCCTGTCAAACCCGGTCTTGCTCATGAGTCCCCAGGAAGTTTGGCCTTTATCCGCTCTTCGGTCATTTCAAGGTATGTTACGCCTCCAAGTGTTTCTTCTGTCTTTGACGTGCGGCTGATATCTTTCCTTGTTCAGCCTTGGCTCCCTTTCCGCATTTCTTTGTTCCTTTGCTAGTAGCTTTCTTGGATAAATTGATCCAGAGAAGGCTCCCAAATGGTCGTCCTCGACCCTAATTTTTGACTTGTACCTGTTGTGCACATCCGCCCAAGTTACGGCGGGATACTCGATCAAGTTCTGCTTCAACTTCCTCGAAGCTATTGAACTTCATTCATTCAGTCCATGTGTGAAGGCCTGTATAGCCCAGTCATCGGAGACTGGTGGTAATTCCATTCGTTCCAACTGGAAACGGGAAATGAACTCCCTCAACATCTCGTTCTCTCTTTGCTTGATTTTGAATACATCAGACTTCCTCGTTGCAACCTTTATAGCACCAGCATGTGCCTTTACATGAATCTGCCAACATGGCAAACGAATCTATTGAGTTCGGGGGAAGGTTATGATACCACAACATGGACCCCTTGGAAAAGGTTTCTTCAAATTTATTCCATAGGACAGACTCGATCTCATCGTCCTTCAAATCATTTCATTTTATACGACAAGTATATGTGGTGATATGCTCGTTGGGATCGGTGGTCCCGTTATATTTTGGGATATCAAGCATCCGGAACTTCTTCGGAATTGGCTTCGGAACCGCATTCGGTGGGAATGGTTTCTATACAAACTTCTTCGAATCTAGTCCCTTCTAGAGCAGAGGTGCTCCTGGGATCTGGTCGACCCTCGAGTTGTAGGTTTCCACTTTCTTATCTTTGTCCTCTATCTTCATTTCTCCTGACTCAATCCTCTTGGTGAGTTCCTCGAGCATTTTCATAATGGTGGGGCCAGCTCTCGTCGCGTTGTTACTTGATCTTTCTGGGGTTTGCTCAACTAGAGAAGTTGTTTCTTGTCCTGCTCCACTCGGAGTCTTTTGCTGACTCTGTAATTGAGCGATAGCAACTTGTTGCACTTGCAACATCTCAAAAATTACTTGTAGACTAACTTCTATTTCTTCTCGAGCATGTGTCCCTTATGCGTCAGGTTGGTCCCCTCTGCGCACACTTCCTTCAATATCAGTACCCAAATCGACGTGCAAAGCAATGTGTGAACCTACATTGACAGGGTTTGGTGTTGGTGCTACCCCAGGGTTTAGCGGTGGCACACCGGCCCCTGAAGCTGTTACACTATTTTCTCCATGGAAATCGAGATCGTCGTTTATAGGTGCGTTTGCTGAGTTAGACATATTTTTATCTGAAATAAAAGAATCTTTGGACAAGAAAAGGTGTGAAGAATAACGTGTGTTATCAGAAAACTGGCACCAAAATAATCACTATTATCTTTAGCCCAACGGTGGGCGCCAAAATATTTACCTCAAAATTGGTGTTAACAATTATATTTCATTTGTGGTTCGAAAAATATGTGATTTATTTCAATACTAGTAAAATAAGCAAGAAATACTAGGTGCAAATAAGAAGAATATGATAACCAAACCAGTTTTATCAAAGTAACGGGGGCCTCGAGCTCAATAGCCTCAGGGTCTTGAGGTCAGTTAGTAGTAATAAAGTATGAACAATAAATGAAATACAATAAAGTTGAAGAATAATCTTGAGCACGAGAAATGCAAAGTAGAATGTTCTATAGCAGTGAATGATGATGTTTACAAATGATTGGAGACCCATTTATATAGGAGGGAAAAATACATTTCTATTTACAGTAAAAAAATTACTATTAGTACAGTTGTATAATCGCCTAGTACGGATTTGTACGAACCAATCCTGAGATTTGCGCCTTGACCTATATGCCCTTGAGAAATTCCCTCTTTTTCTTGATTGTCATCAATTTTGCACAGCCTCGAGGTAGGCCGTATTGGGTCTTCGATGTGCTCTCTCGAGCTATGCATTCTGAGATTGGGCTCGAACTTTACTTCGAGCTTTCCAAGCTCGGGCTCGGCATAACAGAGACTTCAAAATCGGACTCCTCTGATTTCGATCGTATACATTGCTAAAATAGATTAAATTTTCTAATATTCCGAAACATCTTAGTATGTTAAGAAGCTCAATTGAGGTATGTTGGGTAAAGCCCCACTCCTTAGAATTGAATCCCATAGTATTCATGAAATCGATGTAAGTTCCAAATTGATCGTCCTAGAAATTGCTACCCCGAATGTAATTGCTCTAAAATTATATATGTAATATGTGCTCCCATGCTTTCAACATGTCATCACGTCATCTGAGAAAATGTTCATAACATAGAATATGTGTTACAAATGCGTAGACTTGAAGCCAAATTCGATTAAAGACTGTTATGCAAAATTGTGTGAAAAGCCTCTATGTGACTTAGATTCTATATTGCGCACATGTGAAATCAAAAGTCTTGAATGAAGAAACATGTTATTATTGATGATTATAATAATGTTGGAATGTGGAAAAGAACATCAATCATGAAATACGGCCAAGCGCCAAGAATAACTTTATAATTGGTTCAATTGTGCCAATATAGTGAAAACATGGGAAAGTGGTATTGTAAATGAATACGTGAATACGATTGATGTCTCAAATGTGATGGCTTAGCCGGTCGGTCCGAGATCGTACTCCGTGTAATAACACGCTGGTATCATGGATGAAATTGTGAGCATGGTTGATGTCTCAAATGAGATGGCTTAGCCGATCGAGCCGATATCAGATTCCGTGTAAAAACACGGTGGTATTGTGGATTGTGGTATATTGGCATTAAAAACTATCCAACCTAATAACGTGGATATTGACTTGAAAGTATAAGTGATCTATAACTTGGCATTTTAGTGTTACCTACAACTCATATTTCTTTCTTGATTATTTCTGTCACGGCCCCAAATCCTAACCGACCGTGATGGTGCCTATCGTGAAACTAGGATAGCCGACTACCGCATGTCCACAATTTCTTTTGAAATCCCATTTAAGATTCAAGCAATTCATAACAATATACAGGAAGTTTACTTAACATAATAGGCAAGTTTTATATATATACAGTACTGCCATCCCCAAAACCCAGAACCAACATTTCATGAGCATCTAGTGATATTAGCCAAAATTAAGTATTATGATACAAAACTCTGAATCAAAGATAAATACAATACGAAGGGAAATCAAAGATGATGCAAACGCGGAACAGCTACCTCTAAATTCCCATGGTCCGACTCCGCTACGTTATATGTATATAAGATAATGCTTGATCTCTGCTCCAGAATCTGCACACAGAGGTGCAGGGAGTAATGTGAGTACGCTAACTCAGTAGTAATAGAGATAAATCAAGTCTGAGTAGCAAAGAATCACATAAAAATCAATGCCATCAAGTCACAATATACACAGCCTTACTTTCCAATAGTATACATAGATATATGAAATCATCATGCCTTAGAAATAAACTTCATAAAAGTCCTTAAAATAATGCACATTTTTTAAAAAACTTTAAAACAAAGATTTGGTATGCAAAAAGAATGTAGTAAAATCATAAGTAGCCCCTCGGGCGAAAACATGTTTCATAATCAGCCCCTCGAGCATGCATCATAATCCCTCAGCACCTCACAATCACGCAGCACCTCACAGTCACTCATGCCTCCCAATCCTTCAATCACTCGCACTACGTGCTGGTGTGTACAAACTCCGGAGGGGATCCTTCAGCCCAAGCGCTAATATCACTCAGCACCTCACCATCACTCTTGGCCCTCGGCCACACTCGGTGGAACCACTCGAAAAGCCCCTCGGGCGAAGTAATAGAACGGGGTACTCGACTCGAATACATCATTTTAATGCTCATGTAGAATAAATCAGGCTGAGTTTCAAATAAAATAGTATGCATAATGATGTTGAGTAAAACCATCAACAGGTAGTGAGGAAAACAACAGTAAAACACCCTTAAAGGGTCTAAACAGATCCGCACGAGGCCCCAAACACGGCTTACAGCCCAAATAATTCACAAATCTTTAGAACATAATTTAACATAAGATTTTGAGTAAATATGCGACTCATTAGTCTCCGCGGAGAGGACCAAGTCCAATCCAAAAATCAGTACGCGCCACATTTCGTCATCTAACATGTGCGCTATTCCAAATTCAGTGAGAAAATAATGCAGTTTGGGGTTCCATACCCTCAGGACAAAAGTTAAGACCATTACTTACCTCTACCGGGTCGCGATACTAGTCTGTTATGCCCTTGCCCCTCAAATTGGCTCCCGATTGCTCCGAATCTAGCCAAAAACCAATTAACATCATCAATATATACTCATAGAATATAACCCAATCGAAAATCATCAAATTAAACAAAAAACTCGAAATTCGGCCAAACACAAGTCCCAAGCCCACGCCTCAGAATCCAAAAATGTTTACATTAGTGGAAACCTCGTCCTCCCACGATTCTATACATACCAAGAACACTAAATTCGGAACACAATTTCCATTCTACAATCTCAAAAGAAATCCCAATTCCTTCCTCCAATTTTTCCAACTTTTCTTACCCAAATCCTTAAATTTTTCAAGCCTAATATCAATAAAATAGCATAGGAACGGGATTAAAAAATCAAAGAACTCACATTTGCTGCAGAACCTGGAAATCCCCTCTCAAAACCCCCTTCAATGGACTCCCCCGCATGCAATTTGATAAAAAACTAATAAACTTCGCGGAGGGGGTCCTTTTATAGTGTTCTGCACAGTCATTTCCGCACATGCGGACAACTGGTCGCACCTGCAGATTCGCACCTGCTGTCCCAGGGTGCGCACCTGCGGTAACCAAATTAACGTACAAAATCTCGCACCTGCGACCAACCTTACGCACATGCGACATCGCAGGTGCGAAAAACACCTCGTACCTGCGGACCTCTCCTACACAGCCAGACTTCGCACCTGCGACCTCACCTTACGCCCCTGCGTAATCGCACATGCGACTCCCCTTTTGCAAGTGCGAAAACACCAGCAACCAGCACAGCAGTTTTTCTAAAAATTCACTCCAACTTCTCGTCAACCATCCAAATCAATCCCGAGCCCCTCGGAGCCCCAAACAAACATACCAACATATCCCATAACATCATTCAAACTTAGTCGAGCCTTCGGAACACCAAAAACAACATGAAAACACCAAATTTACATCAAATTCAAGCCTAAGAACTTTGAAACTTCAAAAATTCGCCAACTAAGCCGAAACCAACCAAAGCACCTCCGATTAAACTGAAATTTTGCAGATATATCCAAAATGACACTAGGAAACTGTTCCAACTTCGGGAATTCTATTCCGACCTCGATAGCCTATTTTCCACTGCCGACCGGAAAGTGCCAAAAACTAACTTTCGCCAATTCAAGCCTAATTCTACACCGGACATCACAAAAATATTCCGAACACACTCTAGGTCCCAAATCACCTAGCGAAGCTATTCGAGCCATAAAATCCACATTCCGAGGTCGTTTACCAATAAGTCATCTCTCAGTTGACTTTCTAAACTATTAGGCTACTTTAAAGGGCTAAATGCCTAAACTCTCACCATAACCACTCCGGACCCAAACCAATTGATCCAACACATCAAAAATAATATAGCGATACATGACAATGCAGAAATAGGGGAAATGGGGTAAATCTCACGGAACGACCAGTCGCGTCGTTACATCCTCCCCCTCTTAAACAAATGTTCATCCTCGAACGGGTCTAGAAACATACCTGGAGCCTCGAATAAGTGAGGATATATGCCCCACATCACCCGCTCGGTATCCCAGGTGGGATCCTCCACCGGATGCCCTCTCCACTAAACCTTCACTGAAGCTATATCATTAGAGCTCAGCTTCCTGACCTGTCGACCCAGAATAGCCACTGGCTCTACCTCGTATGACATATCACCCTCGAGTTGAACCATGCCGAAGTCCAAATTGTGGGAAGGGTCACCAATATACTTCCAGAGCATCGAAACATGGAATACTTGATAAATACTCGATAAGCTGGGAGGCATAAAAAGCCTATAAGCCACCTCCCCAACCCTCTGAAGTACCTCAAATGGCCCAATGAACCTAGGACTCAGCTTCCGTCTCTTCCCGAATCTCATAACACCCTTCATGGGTGACACCTTCAGCAACACCTTATCCCCAACAATGAAAGACACATCTTGGACCTGACGGTCCGCATAACTCTTCTACCTAGACTGCCCCGTGCGAAGCTACTCCTGAATCAACTTTGCCTTACTCAAAGCATCCTGAACCAAGTCTGTGCCCAATAGCTTAGCCTCGCCCGGCTCAAACCAACCAACCGAAGATCTACACCTCCTACCATACAAGGCCTCATACGAAGCCATCTGAATACTCGACTAATAGCTGTTATTATATGCAAACTCCGCTAGTGGCAGAAACTGATCCCATGAACCACCAAAGTCAATCACACAAGCACGCAACATGTCCTCCAAAATCTAAATGGTACGCTCCGACTGCACGTCGGTCTAATGATGAAACACTGTGCTCAACTCAACCCGAGTACCCAACTCTCTCTGCACGGCTCTCTAAAACTGGGATGTGAACTGAGTGCCTCTGTCGGAAAGGATAGACACTGGAACTCCATGCAAGCGGACAATCTCCCTGATATAAATCTCAGCTAACCTCCCCGATGAATGCGTAATACCAACAGGAATGAAGTGCGCGGACTTGGTCAGCCGATCCACAATAACCTATATAGCATCAAACCTCCTCGAAGTCCGTGGGAGTCCAACTACGAAGTCCATGGTGATCTGCTCCCACTTCCAGTCCGGAATATCAAACCTCTGAAGCAATCCACCAGGTCTCTGGTGCTCATACTTGACCTGCTGACAGTTGAGACACCGAGCCATAAAATTCACAACATCCTTCTTCATTCTCCTCCACCAATAATGCTGCCTAAAATCCTGATACATTTGCGCAGCACCCGGATGGATGGAATACCGCGAACTATGAGCCTCTGCTAGAATAAAATCTCAAAGTCCATCTACATTGGGCGCGCAAATCCGGCCCTTCATCCTCATGACCCCATCATAACCAATAACCACATCTCTGGCATCTCCGCAACGTACACAGTCCTGAAGAACAAGCAAATGTGGATCATCATATTGGCGTGCTCTAATCTGATGGTAAAGAGAAGACCTGGAGGCTACACAAGCCAACACCCGCGGGGGCTCTGATAAATCCAATCTCACCAAATGACCTGCTAAGGCCTGAACATCAAGAGCTAATGGTCGACCTGCTACTGGAAGGTAAGCTAAACTCCCCAAACTCTCTTCTCTACGACTCAAGTCACCGGCCACTACATTGGCCTTCCCCGGATGACATAAGATAGTGAGATCATAATCCTTGAAGAGCTATAACCATTTCCTCTTACGCAAATTCAAGTCCTTCTGCCTCAGCAGGTACTGCAAACTGTGATGATAGATGAAAATCTCACACTGCACTCCATACAGATAATGCCGCCAAATCTTCAAGGCATGAACAATGGCAGCTAACTCAAGATCATGCACTGGATAATTATTCTCGTGCACCTTCAACTGTCTGGACGCGTAGGCAATCACCCTATCGTCCTGCATCAATACCGCTCCCAAACTAACTCTAGAAGCATCACAGTAAACTGTGTAAGAACCCGAACCAGCAGGCAAGACTAATAATAGAGTTTTAGTCAATTCTAACTTGAGCTTCTGAAAGCACTCCTCACACTCATCAGACCATCTGAATAGAGCACCCTTCTAGGTCAAAGGCAAAGCAATCGAAGAGAATCCCTCCACAAAGCGACGGTAATATTCCGCCAAATCAAGGAAACTCCTGATCTCTGTAGTTGAGGACGGTCTGGGCCAACTCTGCACCGCCTCTATCTTCTTTGGATCAACCTGAATCCCCTCACTAGACACCACGTGCCCCAAGAAAGCTACCGATCCCAGCCAAAACTCACACTTGGAGAATTTCGCATAAAGCTTCTCCTCCATCAATCTCTGTAACACAACTCTCATATGCTGATCATGCTCTTTCTGTCTACGAGAATAAACCAGGATGTCATCAATGAACACAATGACGAAGGAATTAAGATAAGGCTGAAACACGTTTTTTATCAATTGCATGAACGCAGCTGGGGCATTGGTCAGCCCAAATGACATAACCAAGAACTCATAATGACCCTACCTAGTCCTGAAAGCAGTCTTCGGAATATTAGAATCCCGAATCCTCAACTGATGGTACCCAGATCTCAAATCAATCTTGGAAAACACTCTGGCTCCCTGAAGCTGAAAAAAACAAATCATCAATACGGGGCAAGAGATAACGGTTCCTCACCGTAACCCTATTCAACTGCCAATAGTCAATACACATATGCATGTACCCCTCCTTCTTTTTAGCGAACAACACCGGTGCACCCCTAAGGTGACACACTAGGCTGAATGAACCCCTTATCCAGGAGCTCCTGAAGCTGCTCCTTCAATTCCTTTAGCTCCGCTGGTACCATATGATATGGTGGAATAGAAATAGGCTGAGTTCCTGGCACGAAGTCAATACCAAAATCAATATCCCTGTCAAGTGGCATGCGTGGCAGGTCTGCAGGAAACACATCTGGAAAATCACGGACCACAGACACTGAATCAATAGCAGGAGTCTCACCACTGACATCCCTCACGAAGGCCAAATAAGATAAATACCCTTTCTCAATCATGCGCTAAGCCTTCAGGTAAGAAATCACCCTGCTAGGCATATACTCGGAAGAACCTCTCCACTCAACCCTCGGACACCCCGGCATAGCTAAGGTCACGGTCATGGCACAGAGATAACCAATCCATGCCCAAAATCACGTCAAAATCGACCATGCTGAGTAACAGTAGGTCCACTAGGGTCTCTAGACCCCCAATAGATATAACGCACGACCGATACATACGGTCCATAACAATAGTATTGCCCACCGGAGTCGACACATGAACAGAGGTGTCTAGGGAGTCACAGGGCACATCCAGAAAACTGGCAAAATATGAAGAGACTAGGAATATGTGGAACCAGGGTCAAATAAATTCAAGGCATCACGACATTTGAGGAATATTAGGTCATAGCATCCGGCCTGGCTGGAAATGCATACATACGAGCCTGACCTCCCCCTGCTTGAGCTCACCCTATAGGGTGGCCTCTGGCTGACTGACCATCGCCCCTAGCTGACTGGGCGGGTGGTGAAGTGACTGGAGCTGAAGTCGAGGGCTGGCCCCTGTGCTGAGAAGATCCACCGGTACGGCGGGGACACTGCCTCCACCCGTGCCCGAACTCTCCACACTCAAAACAACTACCTGGGGTTGGAGGCGGGGACTAATATAAACCCCTAGGACCTGCACGGCCACTGGAAGACTCCTGTATAGATGAACCCTGAACTGGAGGTGCTCGAGCTGCACTCTGAGATGGGAGGGCACCAAAATAAGTACGACCTGACTGAGAACCACGGGGACCCTGCCCCGAAGATGCACCACTATAAGCTGGGCGGCCTGACTGAGGTGGCCTGAATGAACGGCCCCTATCCTGCTGAAACTGTCCCTTGACGGGAGCACTACTGGAATTGCAATAACCACGAGGCCTCTTGGCCTCCCTCTCCTCCCGCTCCTGGTGGCGAACAGACCCAATATCTCGAGCTATGTCAATAACCTGCTCGAAAGAAGTACCCGATACTCTCTCCCTAGTCATAAACAACTGAAGCTGATATGAAAGACCATCAACGAACCTCCTCACCTTCTCCCAATCAGTAGGGATAATCTCAGAAGCATGCCTAGCCAACTCGGAAAATCTCATCTCGTACTGAGTGACTGATAGCTCTCCCTCGTGCAGCTGCTCAAACTGCCTACGCTGCTCCTCTCTGTGGGACTGAGGAACATACTTCTCCAAAAATATCTCGCAAAACTGCTTCCAGGTAAGAGGTGCTGAACCAACCGCTCTACGCCTCTCGAAAGACTCCCATCAGGTAAAGGCAGCACCCGTAAACTAAAAGGTAACAATCGAGACCCCACTGATCTCCAGAATACCCGCGGTGCGTAGTATCCTCTGGAACCTATCTAGAAATCCCTGGGCATCCTCTCCCTCTATACCGCTACAAGTAGGAGGTTGAAGTCTGCTGAATCTCTCCAACCTGCGCTGCTCGTCCTCAGGCATAGTTGGGACCACATAATCCTGAACCAGATCAGCTGGCTGAGCTGGGGCTGCTCCCGGTGCCTGAATACCCTGTGCAGCCTGCTCAGGTGCCCGGGCAGCTGGAGTCTGATTTCCTCCCCGGCCTGAGCTATGGTGGCATAAGAAGACATGGCAACGGCTTGAGCCAAAGCGGTGCATACGGACAATATATGAGACAGGTCCTCCTAAAGACCCGGAATATAGGCACTGCTGGTGCCTGAGCCTGTTGCGCTGGGATACCATCGGCGGGAACCTGATCATGAACAATAGGGGGATCCTGAGGTACTTCCTCGGCTACTGGGCGGGCAAGGCCCCCTACCTCTATCACGGCCTCAACCTCTCGCTGGTCTAGCAGGTGACTGGTCACCCTGATCGGTATGGCGTATCCTTACCATCTGTGAGAGAATGAAACAACATAAGTTCAGATTTCAAGAATTCAATAGACCAGCACGAAAGATTTCAAGAAAGATACAACGTTTCCTAAAAGTTTGGCAGCCTCTCGAAGATAAGTATAGACGTCTCCGTACCGATCCGCAAGACTCTACTAAACCTGCTCATGACCGTTGAGACCTATGTAACCTAGGGCTCTGATACCAAGCTGTCACGACCCCAAATCCTAACCGGTCATAATGGTGCCTATCGTGGATGCAGGCTAGCCGACTACCACGTGTTCACAATTTCTTTTGAAAATCCGATTGAAGATTCAAACAATTCATAACAATATACAGCAAGTTTACTTAACATAATAGGCAAGTTTTATATATATACAGTACCGCCACCCCCAAAACCCGGAACCAACATGTCATGAGAATCTAGTGATATAATCCAAAATAAAGTATTATGATACAAAACTCCGAATCAAAGATAAATAGAATAGGAAGGGAAAGCAGAGATGTTGCGAACGCTGAACAGCTACCTCTAAATCCCCATGATCCGGCTCCACTGTGTTATATGTATATAAGCTAATGCTCGATCTCTGCTCCTGAATATGCATACAGAGGTGCAGGGAGTAATGTGAGTATGCCAACTCAGTACTAATGGAGATAAATCAAGTCTGAGTAGCAAGGAATCACATAAAAATAAATGCCATCAAGTCACAATATACACAGCCTTACTTTCCAATAGTATACATAGATATACGAAATCATCATGCCTTAGAAATCAACTTCATAAAAGTCCTTAAAACAATGCACATTTTTTTAACAACTTTAAAACAAAGATTTGGTATGCAAAATGAAGGTAGTAAAATTATAAGTAGCCCCTCGGGTGAAAACATGTTTCATAATCAGCCCCTCGGGCATGCCTCATAATCCCTTAGCACCTCACAATCACTCAGCACCTCACAGTCACTCATGCCTCCCAATCATTCAATCACTCGCACTCGGTGCACTCACTAGGGGTGTGTACAGAGTCCGGAGGGGCTCCTTCAGCCCAAGCGCTAATATCACTCAACACCTCACCATCACTCTTGGCCCACGGCCACACTCGGTGGAACCACTCGAAAAGCCCCTCGGGCGAAGTAATAGAACGGGGTACTCAACCCGAAAACACCATTTTAATGCTCATGTAGTGTCAATCAGGCTGCGTTTCAATTAAAATAGTATGCACAATGATGTTGAGTAAAACCATCAATAGGTAGTGAGGAAAACAGTAGTAAAACACCCTTAAAGGGTCTAAACAGATTGGCACGAGGCCCAAACACGGCTTACAGACCAAATAATTCACAAATATTTAGAACATAATTTAACATAAGATTTTGAGTAAATATGCAACTCATTAGTCGCCGCGGAGAGGACCTAATCTAATCCAAAAATTAGTAAGCGCCACATATTCATCATCCGACATGTGCGCCATTCGAAATTTAGTGAGAAAATAATGCAGTTCGGGGTTCCATACCCTCAGGACAAAACTTAAGACCATTACTTACCTCTGCCAAGCCGCGACACTAGTACGCTATGCCCTTGCCCCTCAAATTGGCTCCCGATTGCTCCGAATCTAGCCAAAAACCAGTTAACATCATCAATATATACTCATGGAACATAACCCAATCGAAAATCATCAAATTAAGCAAATATCTCGAAATTCGGCCAAACCCAAGTTCTGATCCCATGCCTCGGAATCCGAAAATTTTTACATCACTGGAAACCTCGTCATCCCACGATTCTATACATACCCAGAACACTAAATTCGGACCACAATTGCCATTCCAAAATCTCAAAAGAAATCCCAATTCCTTCCTCCCATTTTTTTTTCAATTTTTCTTACCAAAATCCTTAAATTTTTCAAGCCTAATCTCAATAAAATAGCATAGGAATGGGATTAACAAATCAAAGAACTCACCTTTGCTGAAGAACCTGGAAATCCCCTCTCAAAACCCCCTTCAATGGACTCCCCCGCATGCAATTTGATGAAAAACTAATAAATTTTGCCGGAGGGGGTCCTTTTATACTGTTCTGCATAGTCATTTCCACACCTGAGGACAACTGGTCGCACATGTGGACCCGCACCTGCGGTCCCATGGTGCGCACCTGCGATAACCAACTAAAAGGACAAAATCCCGCACCTGCGACCAACCTTACGCACCTGCGACAACGCATGTGCGACAAACACCTCGCACCTGCGGACCTCTCCTACACAGCAAGACTTCGCACCTGCGACCTCACCTTCCGCTCCTGCGTGATCGCACATGTGACTCCCCTTTCGCAAGTTCGAAAAAACCAGCAACCAGCACAGTAAATTTTCCAAAAATTCACTCTAACTTCCCGTCAACCATCCGAATCAATCCCGAGCCCCTCGGCGCCCCAACCAAACATACCAACATATACCATAACATCATTCAATCTTAGTCGAGCCTTCGGAACACAAAAAACAACACGAAAACACCAAATTTACATCAAATTAAAACCTAAGAACTTTGAAACTTCAAAAATTCGCCAACTACGCCGAAACCAACCAAAGCACCTCCGATTAACCTGAAATTTTGCAGATATATCCAAAATGACACTACGAAACTGTACCAACTTCCGGAATCCCATTCCGACCTCGATAGCCTATTTTCCACTGCCGACCGGAAATCACCAAAAACTAACTTTTGCCAATTCAAGCCTAATTCTACACCGAACATCACAAAAATATTCCGAACACACTCCCTTAGTCCCAAATCACCTAGCAAAGCTATTCAAGTCATAAAATCAGCATTTCGAGGTCGTTTACCAATAAGTCAACTCTCAGTTTACTTTCTCAGCTATTAGGCTACTTTAAAAGGCTAAATGCCTAAACTCGCACCATAACCACTCCGGACCCAAAACAAATGATCCAACACATCAAAAATAAGATAGCGATACATGACAATGCAGAAATAGGGGAAATGTGATAAATCTCACGTAACGACCGGTCGGGTCGTTACAGTTTGCCTTGTATTACTATTTATTTTTATTGAGATGGTGTTTAGTTTCATACTAGTACTATTCGATAGTACTAATGTCTCTTTTGCAGGGGACGCTGTATCTTTAAATGGATGCAGGTGGTTCCATAGCAGATAGTTTTGATCACAGATAGTGTTGTATCCTCTTCTTAGCGGACTCGGTGAGCCCCATTTTATTCCGGGGTCATGTACTATATATTTTATTTCTGTTGTTGTACTTTTGAGGTATATTTGTGGCCTTGTTGCCGACACCTTATTTACACTTTTTGTATCTTTCGAGGCTCTGTAGACACTATGTGTGTTGTATATAGTTACTAGAAAGGTGAAACATATTGTGCTGTGTTTTGGATTTTGTTCCACTAAATCATAAAATGTATGTATTTTGAAACTTAACAGCGATGTAGCAAAATGAAATGACATAGTAATGTTTATATATATATATATATATATATATATATATATATATATATGATCCTTCTACTATTCAATTAATGAAAGCATGACTTCGTTGAATCATAAGTGAGTTGGGTAGAAAAATGTTTAACAGTCTTGCTCGACCGGGTCCCCTCGGTTGAGCGTCGGTCACGCTCCCCGATGTTGGGGAGTGACAAGGTATGAACGCAACAAGGGGAAGAAAGACCAGGAAATTAATTGCTTACGTTTAAAGAAAGATGAGAAGGAACGAAAGGAATTATCCGATCAATGATCTAGAGTTAGTTACTTTATGAACGCACTTAAGAATTTGGTGTATTATCCATGTAACATATATGTTGACAATCATACAGTTGTAGAAGACTTCGATATAAGATAAAAGAATGAGTTGAGTCGAGATCATAGACAAAGGATTGAATCGTTAGAATATTGTATCATGGATATTCCATAGCATCCATGAAAGGCTAAACAAATAGCTAATACCAGGAGCCGCATATCGGAAGATAACTTAAGCCTACATAAAGGTTGATCAGAAGGAAGAAGAAACTAAAGAGTTACATCAACCAAGTAAATCAGGATTCTGATTATTAGACCTGGGAAATTTAGAAATTGTAATTGAGAACATTGCAGGATCACCCTTAATATCAGAGGTACAAGAGAGATACTACAACATCCATATTCTATAACGACTCTACGATAAAGCCAGTTAGAAGAGTACCAGCCTCATAAGAAGTCAGTATGAAGCTCCCATCGGATTGTGTATGCACTAGAGGTGCAAGAGTTATAATAGAGCTTCAAGTTTTGGATATGAATTATACCTATGTGGAAGGGAGGTCATGAAAGTGATAGGATAATGTGAGGCGATATATTAAGGTAAGTAAGGTAAAGGTGAAAAAACGTACGAGATACTCAAGTGCAGAAGGTTGCGAATGGTCCATACATCAAATAGAAGGCTAGAAGCACTGGGATTCAGTATCCAGGAATGATAGCAGCATCGTCAGTGGCATATGGTCCAACCTATGGTTTCTAAGTATCAATAAGTATAGCTAAGAGACCAAATGAGAGTTAGAGACGATTCGATGTCTCGCTTAATGTTCCAAAATAACACAAGGAAATCTATTTAGCAAGCAAGTTGAAGGAAGGATACGAGTAGTAAAATCAGATATGTGTAGGTCACAAGCGAAAGTATGGTAAAGCGACAAGTTTTTAGGAATATAGGAGTGAGGATAAGAAAGGGAAAGTGAGAAAGTGACGAGAATGGATAAGTCCTTGGGATTAAGCCCATGATAAAAAGAGAGTTGATGCTTTCTTTAAGTTATAGAAAGTTCAGTATAGCCTGAATGAACTCAAAGGAGCCTAAGACTAATAGCATTTAGAAGAGATGGAATGATGCCCTGGTAGTAGAATAAGGGTGTAATTGTGATAGATAAAGGATGACATTTTGGCCTTCGATTGAGAAATGACTTGAAAAGGATTTCATGAATTGTACGGTATTAAAATACCCATGTAAGGTGAACCACATTGGAATGCTATGAAATACCGTTATGGAAGTATAAATATCCATAGTAAGGTTATATTACAAAGATATACACATAGAACAAAAAACAATAACAACTATCGTTTTAAAAATGAAGGAAGGAGAGTTGGACTATAAAGTTTGGTAGGAAGGCAAACCAAGCACAGCAGGACTATAACAGCGGCAGAGTCCAATAAGACAAAATGATAACAAGTGAATAATAACAAAGGATCTAAGGAATACAGTAAAGCCAGTTGTATTTGTTTTAACCCTATGAGGATTAATTAAAGTCAGTGACCAAAGGCTTAGAGTAGACCTCATTTTATGGATAAGGTTCCCAATGAACCTTTGACACTTTAGAATTTATGGGGTCTCGTGTGATTGATCTTTGCCAACTTTTGTTCCACAACTCGCTTGACTTAAAATAACTCATAACATAATTTTCTTATAATGTTAAGCACCCTAGTCTCACCTCAAAAGTACATGCTATAACATTCCCAACTTGTCGACTTTCGACGAAACTTATTTTTTTCAATTCGTTTAGCTTCTAAGCCTTCCAGCCCTCTTGGTACTTGGTATTCATGATCTTAAATATTTACAAAGTCCATGATAACATGATTAACTTACTTTATAAACTTTTCAAAGATGATCTCTTTTTTGATCTCTTCAAAAATTTTCTCTATTTGGGGTTGAGAAATGGTGCAAAATGAGCTAAGTCCCTGTCACGACCCAAAATTCTAACTCAGGTCGTGATGGCGCCTAATACCGGGGTTAGGCAAGTCCACACTTAAATTACTAAGGATTCCTCCCATGCTTGGTTAAATATCCCAATACGTTCCAAGTTTTAATGTTCAAAAATATTAATTGAAAAAGATAGCAAGTCATTTCTACCAAAAGCAGTCAAAAAAAGGAATGAGCCAATATATACATGTACAGACCTGCAAAACTAAAATAACAACTACGTGTGTGCCAGAAACTACTGTCACAAGTCCTACAGGCATACTAACAGAATATAAAAAAAAAATTACAATCCTACTGTCTGAAATAAATAGGCGGGAAATAAGAAAAAGAAAACTCCATGGTGTTGCTGAGGATCGTCAGGAGAAGCAGCTCACCGTGAAGTCGGGTCCAACTAAGATCAAAATCGAGCTCCTGTCGGATAACCAGATGCACCAACCTCAGAACCTGTACATGTAATTATAAAAGTGCAGCATGAATACATAAACAAATATGTACCTAGTGATTATCCTGCCTAAACTCGAAGAGGTAGTGACGAGAGGTCGACTTGAAACTCACTAAGGTCCAACAAAATAATTAGCAAGATATAATATCAGTAACGGACATACAAGGATGATAAAATCAGTAAATACTTAAAATAACAGTAATTCAAATAAATACTGGAAGTAAATATACAATATCTACCTCATTATTATTTTCTTTCCTTTAAAAATATATCTTAACACTCAAAATCCATAACATAATTCTTAACAATTTAACATGCGCATACAGTATAAGGACAACCGGCCTGAGCCATCATAATGATCATATTTGTGCACTCCCGAGGGTCGAACGGCCCGAACCATAATATATATATATATATATATATATATATATACATACATAGATATATATACATATATATATATATATATATATATATATATATATATATATTTCAATCTCATGGTGGCCTACAGCCCGCTCCCATGAGAGTGGGGGAAATAACACTCCGTTCGCGGAATGTAAATTGTTAAGCGGGCACATGCACACACAATCAACACATTTATTCTTTATCAATTACTTTTCATGAAAAATTCCTTAAAATTACTTAAATTCCAATATCTAAGGGAAACAAGCCGCATATAGTTCATTTCAAGGAAAACATAAGGCATGGTGTAGGCCTAACTACCGGGACATAACAATAATAGTCGCTACGTACGGACTCTCATCACTTTGCGCGTACGTAGCCCCCACAAACATTAGCACATAGTCATTTAAAGCACCTATGGGGACAATTCCCCCTTACAAGGTTAGAAAGGAGACTCACCTCGTGTCGAATCTACTCCCCGGACCAAGAACGCGCCCGAAACTCCGAACTCTACACCCGAGGACTCGAAACTAGCCAAATGTTATACAAATTCATCAATTTATGCTCAAAGTATGGAAATCCTCCTACTACTAAGTCAAATTCTCCATTCTTGCAGAAATCCTAAAATCCAACATCGGGCCCGCATGCTCGGATTCCAAAAAATTTTGAAGGAAACACTCACCCATAGCCTAAGGATCATTAATACATGATTTTTCCTTTATTTCATAGCTAATTCACAGATAATTTTCTAAATTCTCGAAGGCCCTAGGTTACTACCCAATTTCCTAAATTTTCACTAATTAAGTAGTTAAATTCCACTAACAATGCATTCATTAACTAACTCTAGGATAGAATCTACTTACCTTTCAGTGATTGGGTCGTTGAGCCCTTTTCCCAAGCTCTCAAGGTGTTCTAACGGAGGAAGAAATGAAGAAATAATGAAGAATCTCGTATTTAAGAAACACACAGTCTGACAGTGTTTCCGCACCTACGGCTCGAGGACCGAACCTGCGGTCTCACACCTGCAAGCAAAGGCTCGCACCTGCGGAAATGGACGAGGAAACCTGGGCCCGCACCTGCGGAGGGGAGACCGCACCTGCGGCTCCGCTCTTGCGGGACTCTGTCCGCACCTTTGAGAAATGGACTGCCCACTAGGGGTCGCACCTGCGAGGCTGGGACCGCAGGAGCGGTCCCGCACCTGCGACTGGGCAACCGCACCTGCGGATCACACCAGAACAGGTGCACCAGCAGCTATTTCAGCTGGTTTTTTGGCCTCGTGTGGTGTCCGGGAGGCACCTAGTCCCACCCGAGCCCCCGTCCAAATATACCAACAAGTCTCAAATCATAATACGGACTCGCTCGAGCCTTCGAAACACCCAAAACAATACTAAAACTCAAAATCACACCTCAAAACCCCTAGAACCAAACTTACGAACCTTAAGTTTTCTTGACTTCGTTAACAACGTGCCGAACCGACCTATACTACTCGAAATGACACCAAATTTGCATGCAAGTCATAAATTACATAAAGGAACTATTCCCGATCTCGAAATTCCGTTCGGACTTCGATAACACAAAAACACGTCCAAAACCACAATAGGAACTTAAGGAACTTCTTATTTCAATATTGGGCGCTGAAACGCTCCCGGGCCATCAAAAACCCATTCCGAACATACGCCCAGGTACGAAATCATCATACGAAGCTACCTTAATCATCGAAACTTGATTCCGAGATCGTTTACCCAAAATGTTGACCGAAGTCAAACTTGGCCTTAAAGGCCAAACCTAAGGAACCAATTATTCTTATAGCACTCTAAATACTTCCGAATCCTGGACCACCCCCCCCCCCCCNCGCTATGGGAAGTTTCATCTAGGGGAACGGGGTCCGATAATACAAAACGACCGGTTGGATTGTTACAGTCCCATTTTCCCCTCTTTTACCCAACTGCAGGTTCATTTGCAAACACTTGTTCACAAATGTGATGTCCGCATATGCGGGACACAAGTCACAAATGTATGTAGTGCATTATTTGCACAGATTTCGCAAATACAATAATAATCTCACATATGCGATTAGCTCTCCACCGCAAATGAGGGTAAAAGCTTCACATTTATGAAGCTGTCAATAGAAACAAGAGTTTGAAAAATGGAGTAATGTTCGAAAATGCGAACTTCATCTAGTCCACAAATGCGAGGCTACATTAACAAATGTGATGTTGATCCCCCAGCCCCATTTCCCAAATATGATCTAATGACCGCAATGCAAAAGCGTGGCTCCCAAATGTGATCCACCTCGCAAATTTGTGATCTGCAGTTGAACATCAGCGAATGAATTGCACCAGCCATCATCAAACCTTACAAACTAATCTATTACACACCCGAAACAACCGACGCCTCAGGATCGAAAAATAATATGCACACAAGTGTAATAACTGATGTTTGGCTAAAACTCCATGTTTATATATGTAATTTTCCTTATATTATGCTTTGACCTAGTTAACTTTAGTGTGAATATTTGTGAAGCGAGTTTAATAATGGTATTTATATGTGTAGGAGCGATTGGAAGTGATTTGGAATGTTTGCATGCAAATTGAAATAAAAAGGAAGAATTTGGATGAAGCATGACTTTAGTGCCCAGGTTCACACTAGTCGCCAACCAAAATTCCAAGGGAAGCAGAGCACAAAAGTGTAAAAATTTTGGTGCTCAGGTTTGTTCCAGGCACCAACCAAAACGCCAGTGATAGTAGGGAAAAATGTTCATTGTCTTGTTCTGCTTCAGCCATAAAGCGTGACATCCCAAGACGAATTTCGTCCTAATTCGGTTGGAACTTGGTGATTCCAATACTACACATCCCTAACATGTATAAAGGGAGTTCCGAACCTATTTTTGGTGGATTCGTCAATTTTGAAGGCGGCAAAAGGAGTAGAAACACAAACAAAGCACATAATTAGTCAATTCTTCCTTCTTTCATCTAGTATTCATAGCTTTTATTGTCTATAAATAATATTGTGATTATTAGTATAGCTATGAGTGGCTAGTGCTCCTTATTCTAGGGTTCTTGTGCTACATGAATGTTCATGTTTGAAGTTTAAATTGACGATTTTGATTTTATATGATATTGGTTTGTTTTTTTAATCATGTTCTTAGTTATTTTGCTACTTAGCTAACAGTGAAATACTATCTATGGATATAGAGTTGAACTTGAAAGTGGGAACCATAGATTGCATATAGGATTAAATATAGCAAGTTCTTGAACCTGGTTCTTTGGGAACGAATTCGCGGTTAGGATAGAACCTAATTGCCTTGATTGGTTGAAATCCATGAATTATAAGTGTGTTCTTGTTAGTATTAATTACATACATTGTCATGCCCCGACCTCGGGGAGCGCGACCAGTGCTCAACAGAGTTACCTCGGTCAAGCAAGATTGCGTAGTACCGTCTTCCCAACTCACCAACAAATAAAGACAAGAATTAACTTCATTAATTAGTCAGTAAGAAGTCATGTGAACAACAGCGATTCATTTCCATTAGTTACCTCATTAGCAAGTCTTCATGAAAAAGTACATTGTACAATCATAGTTAATGTCACGACCCAAACTACCAAGTTGTGATGGCGCCTATCATGGTACTAGGCCAGCAAAATCACTACCCAAAACAACGGAATATTTCAACTTCAACAGTTTACTTTCAAGATATTTAACCATAAATTTTTCACAAGAAATTCAAATCTAACAAAATGCGGAAATAAAGGCCCGACATCGGGTGTCCCTAGTCACGAGAAACTACTACAATTGTCTGTAAACATCAAGACTAACATAGTTTGGGATTAATCAAGTACAACTAAGGGTAGATAAAGGAGGAGTAAAGCACGGCTACAATCACCATGCAGCTACCTTGCTAACTCCGAGAATCTATGTCAGAAGTAACCAACAGCCTCAACCGTGTCTAGAGAACACCTGAATTTGCACACAAGGTGCAGGGAATAATGTGAGTATGCCAACTTAGTAAGTAACAATCATAAATAAAGACTGAGCAGTAGTGATGAGCAGTGAAACACATAAAGTCCACATCATGAAATCTCAGTAAAATACAACATGCTTTCAAATCAATATTTGAGTCAAATCATCTCGTTTAAAATCCATTTCTGATGAAAATCATTTATAGATATTTTTCAAGAGTTTCAATAGAGACTCAATGCAAAATAGAGTGAAAATGATGAAATCATAAACAGCCCCTCGGAAAAAACATCACTCATATATAGCCCCTCTGGCAATCCTCACAGTCACTCGTAAATAGCCCCTCGAGCATACCTTACAATCACTCGTAACAGCCCCTCGGGCATTCCTAACCATCACTCAACACAATTTAAGAAAACTTGTCTGAAATACTCTACCTAGTTGCTATGGGGTATGGAATTGGGCAACGCAAGAACATATTAAGTGATAGAATGATCATAGAAGCAAATCACAGCTAGAGTGAGAGTTTTATCACATGTTAGGGCATACTAAGGATATAAATCAATCACTATGGAAATCCAGAATAAGGAAGGAAATAGAATGAGGCCATGTAGTCAATGTAAACACTCAAATTACCAATGCATTAAGTTAAACATGCTTCAAACAGTCTAACTTGCTCAAGTTAAACACACACATTTTAGAACTGACAATTTAGGTATGAGAAAATTCTAAAGGGGTTCATGTTATAAGAAAAATTACACATAGAGATAGTCTAGAAAAACACATTAGATTATTCAAGTTCAGAGGCGGGGATATGGTAATTAGAACATAAGAGAATGAATATTGCAAAGGTTGAGAACTAACCAGTTACTGATCGACAAGCAGACAAACAAGAAAAGGGACAAAATCACTTTGAACGTCCACAAAACAGTATAAACCAGAACCTTAGATGTGTCAATTCCCTAGGGCTTCAAAGAAACCAGGGCAATGCTCAAACCTAAGGAAGGTCGAGAAAAAGAGGAATTTTTTGGCCTTGGCTTTCAGCCGGCCAAGAGCCAAAGTGTCACGCCCCAAATTCGAGGGACGCGACCTGCACTCGACCGGGTGACCCCAAGTCACGCGAACCTGATTTGCCTTTCCCACCCAACGTGCTTCCCCGTATCTATAACAAACATTAATTATGTGGAACGGTGAGACAAGATTAAAAGTGTGTGATTACCACATTATGTCCAGTTCATGCATATTAGATACGACACTTTCTGATACGGAACACGATTACAAATACGTACAATCACTACCCAAAATATACATATACACCCACGTAATGTCTACGGAATCTTTAAGAGTACTAGGGACTTATACAATACGTGCCGGCAAAAAGGCCCCGTCTATACCTTTCGATACATAATACACTCAAAAGGAGAAGGCCCGAACTACACATTGCCCCGAGAGGAAATGGGGCTCACCAGTACAGCTGAGAAGGATGAGGAGAAGGCACCACTAATGGCAAGCTGAGCAACCTTCTATGGATCCACCTACATCCATATAAAAGATGTAGCACCCCCGGAAAAAGGGACGTTAGTACTGTGGAATAGTACTAGTATGTATAAACAAACTTTATCCCAAGTACAATCAAGCAATACACACTTAAGGAGAAACAATAGACCCAATTAACAGATGCACGTAGAAGGACACAACCAGAATCAAACAAGATGCACAATCTCTCCTTTTTTCCCTTTCAACATCATCATATTTAAGAGCTCATAGCTTTTCATTTCAGCAGTGATAATAATCACATTTCATCCTTATTACCTCGACCACCTTTATCACCACAACTCATCATCCTTATTACTTTCTGTTGCGGTGCGCAACCCGACCCTGCCTGACAATTTTAATTCACAGCACAATCACAAACAATTTCATCACAAGAAACACCAATTCAAGGAATACAAATTCATATCAACGACTAATTTATTTGGGCCCAAGGCACCATAACATCTACCAAGTAGACATTTCATGAACACGGTGTTTCCACATTCGCTCAATTGAGTTACATTGTTTCACAATACTCTTTTTCATTACTTTCCACGTATGGCTTTCAACAACTTTACACATTCCCACATTTGATCACATTATAAATCTTTCTTTCATTGCCCCTCAAGCACCTTTTACAACTTCATACAACATAGTAGCAGGACAATCAACCAGGAAGAATCAGAGAATAAAGTCTCACGTCTTAACACGTTTGAAGAGTCAATTCACATATCTCCAAACAAGGTACACATACCACATACTCGAACCCAAAAAGAGGATTCTACGAAGGTTAAAGTTAGCCATACATACCTAGGGTCGAAATTCCTTTTTAACCTTTACTCATGAATCACCGGACCGACTAGTACCGTCAATCTAGTTCACAATTAAACATATTCAACTCAGAATCGAGAACCATGCATACAATTTGAACCCTTTTTAAGCATTTATCAACTGTTATGTGACTCCCCCCCTTATATTTCCAACCCCTTATCTGTGAGCCTTACCCCAACCCGCTTCCTCTTACTAGATTATGGACATTAATGAACATGCATGCAATGTTTAAGCTTATATTTTCAAGAATCTATTCATGAGAGTCCCCCTTTTTGTTTAACATCAGAAAATTAATGAAAAGGATTTGGGGATTCTTACCTGTTAGAATGAAGAAGAAGATAATTACTCGAAATTTCCAGGCCTGAGTGACTTTGAAAATCCAATTGGTAAAGATGAGGCTTTCTCCCTTAAAAACCCTCTCTCCCCACTCTCTAGTTTTGTTTAGAAAATGGTTAAAAATGAAGGGGAGGGTGATTTAATGAACTGGGGTCGGGTTTCAAAAATAAGAAAAATTAGGGCCCGACACAAGAATGCGGTCAGGAATGCGATCTGACCGCATTATGTCCCTCGGGATTGGCCAAAAACCCATAACACACTGCCCATGTATGCGAGCAATGTGTGGTCCGCATATACGTTATGCGATCGCATACTGGACTGCATAGTTGACTTCTAATGGGGAAGTATTCTGCCTAGGTATGCGACCATTATGCGGTCTACATACACGCTGTGTGATCGCATAGTGCGTCGCATAGCACCTACTCTCTGGAAAAGCACATTCTTCAAGTCTCGGGGCACTTTTTACTCAGTTTAGGTCTGTTTCAAAGATTCCCACAATAAAACAACTCGGGGACTTTGTTCGGAATTATTTTTAAATGAGAGAATTTTACGGGTCTTACATAAATTAGAACAAGAATAAACAAACAACACAAGGAAAACCTCACCTTTTTAGTGGAAATGTTTAGCGATTCAGAGTCTGTCCAAAAGGGAATGGGAGAGGGGTTTATATAGTAGTAAAAATTGAGCAACAAACAAGGAAACAGAGTCATTCAAGCAATAAAAAAGGAAAATAAACATGCAAATCGGTCTGAAATCAATTTAAGAGAGAGATCTGTAAACCCTAGGTTTTTAAGGGAAAGTGAAAATCGGCAGAATCCAAATAAAAATCGAACCCACATAGTAGTATTGAATGTATATAGACATAATAGCGCTTAAAATAAGATATTTGAACCATTTTGGTTCGATTTTGGAAGATATTTTCTTGCCATGTTTAGGCACGCACTTAGGTAGCACCACAAGAGAACAATTAGTACCACAAGGGGTCAAATATGTCAAGAGTATGGCCATCGGATCCCATTATTAGTGGGATTAGGAGAGGGATTAGGGTTTTCAGAGAAAGAAAGGGAGGTTGAGAGAGTTTAGGGCCAGCGGGTAAGAGGGAATGGGTTAGGGTTTGGGGTGATGGGATAATTAAAAGGGGAGGATGAATAGGGGTCGTTGATCTCTCAAGATCAACGGCCAAGATTAAAAATTAAAATGGGGAAGGTCATGGAGATGGGGTACCAACTGGGTTTTAGATTAGTGGGTCATTTGGTTTTGGGTGGGACTGTTAGGATAAGGTACTGGGCCAATTTTGGTCCGAAAATCTAATTTAAAATTGGGTCAGCTTTTAAAAATAGGAATTAAAAGGAAAATAATTAAATAAATAAGAAATAAATGTAAAAATGCTACTTATGCAAATTAATACTTTAAACAATAATAGGAGACTATAAAAAATTTAAGTTATTATTATGACCCTAAATGAAATATCAATTGCAACAAGAATGCAAAATGCAGGCTATTACTGCAAATTTATGCAAATAACCTAGAAATACTATTGTAATTATATAAAAAGCATGGGGTAAGAACTTTTTAAAAATGTATTAGGGATGCAAATATAATTTTATGCGATTAAGTCATCACAAATAATTAAACAATAACTACTAGATATTTATATGATAAAAATGTAAAACGAAATTAATTTAGAGCTTTAAAAAATTACGGAAAATTATAGAAAATGCTTGTATAGGTTTGTAAACCAAATGATGATGCAAATATGCTATTTTGAAAGTATATATACATTTTAAAAATATGAGAGAAAAATTGGGTATCAACTGCAGGATATTACTGGCCCCGGATGGAATAAGGCACCAAGAATTATGTTCAGAAATGCGATAAGTGTCAACGCCATGCACCGTTAGACACCAACCGGAAGAGTTATTGCACTTGGTTCTATCACCTTGGTCATTCATCAAGTGGGGGATGGATATAGTCGGTCCGCTACTACAGGCACCCGGTAAGGTAAAATTTATTCTATTTTTAACTAACTATTTCTCTAAGTAGGTTGAAGCAGGTCCTTACCAATAAATTAGCGAGAGAATATAATTTGCAGACTCGGAATACCAAAAGAGATAGCCTGCGATAACATGCCATACTTTATAGGCGCTAAGGTCACAAAATTCCTTGAAGACTTAAAAATCAAAAGAATCACATCATCACCTTATCACCCGAGCACAAACGGTCAAGAAGAATCAACAAACAAGGTGATTATCCAAATCTCAAAAAGTGATTGGATGTAGCCAAAGGCAAATGGACCTAAGATCTACTAAG
The DNA here is from genome assembly GCA_005239505.1 of Nicotiana paniculata. Taxonomy (NCBI): domain Eukaryota; kingdom Viridiplantae; phylum Streptophyta; class Magnoliopsida; order Solanales; family Solanaceae; genus Nicotiana; species Nicotiana paniculata. Next base: position 128,776 of record ML307934.1, read on the forward strand.
AGTACTATGGGTGTATCGAACAACTGCCAAATCAAGCACGGGGGAGACACCTTTCTCTCTTGTATACGGAGCAGAAGCATTGATCCCTGTGGAAGTAGGAGAACCTGTCTAGAATACTTCTGGGCGGACGAGGAAATAAATAAAGAAGCATTATTGGTCATATTGGAGCTTCTCGACGAACACAGGGACTTGGCGCATATAAGGATGGCAGCCCATAACATAGAATGGAAAGATATTACGATTGAAGAGCTATCCTCCGTCATTTCAAAGTAGGAGACTTGGTTTTAAGGAAAGTAACTCAGAACACCCGGGAGCTCAACGAAGGAAAGCTAGGTCCGACATGGAAGGCCCCTACCGGGCTTCAGCTGTCACCGGGATAGGGTCATACAAATTGGAAAATCAAGATGGAGTAAATTTTTCGAGCAACTGGAATGTGGCACACCTCAAAAGATACTATTGTTGTTGAGCACCGCCTATACTGAAAGTATGTGCTGTATTTTTCTTCCCTTCGCCAGTTTTGTCCCAATTTCGTTTTTCTGGCATCATTTTTAACGAGGAAGCAATGGAACTATGAAGGAAACATCGTCAGCAAACGTAAAAACAAGGCATGGAAGCGGAGACGGCTAGATAATATTTTGCTTGGTAGCAAAGTTCCTACTGGGAAGTAAAGTTTGCTATCGGGCCAAAGGTTACCCTATCGTTCACGAGTGCAAGCCACTAGGGGTGGTTAGATAGTCTTTAGCTCTATAGCAAAGTTCCTAATATGATGTGAATCTTGCTATTGAACTAAAGATTATCCAACCATTCACTAGTGAAATCTTCAAATGAGCAAGACTTCCAACGTTAAGCTTCGTATTCTTCGCGTTCGAACACTGGGGGGAATGATATAAAAATACGGCAACATGATTTCCATATCGATCGGGACTACGAATTTTGGGAACAAAGTTTTATCATCGGGATCGGTGAATACTCAGCCAGCCTCATAAAAAAAAGTTGTACTAGTTACCCACAAGTAATGGAAATTTATTTTTAGCACAACGAATGCTTATGTACTTTTAAAAATGGAAGGCATAAAGTAAAGTCCTTTTATTTTTATCTTGTTTCTTGTCCGAATGATGAATTAATTTTATCATTTGAAAGTTAAACAAGTACTTCAAATGTTAGTGCCGGAATGAACTGGAGATGTCCTCTTCAAGAGAACTGTAAACATAAGAGAGCCCTCTTTTATGAAACCCTCATAGTAAAGGGTTGATATCGTAAGAACTTATGTTCGGAATCCAAAAGCAATCGGAGAAACATGCACCCAAAGCCTTGCAAAATTCGACATAAAGAGAAAAACACGTGCAATACTTAAACAAAAAAATACTTCTATATACAAAAAATATGTCTGGTAGCACAAGTACAAAAGTATGGAAAAGAAAAGAAAAGTGAAAAGAAGGCAAAAAGTTAAGCTACTTCATCCCCAGAATCTGAGAAAAGAGAAGCATCTGCACCCCCAGGAGAAGTAGGTGGATCCGCTGCCAGCTCAAGATCTTGGCCTTCACCATCATCCCATTCAGGTTCTTTTTCAGTTCCCGAGAATTCGAAATCGAAACCAAAAGAATTGGTAGCATCAGGTTGGACCGGGAGACCCCTTCGGGCAGTTGACATCAGCTCACGGGCCTTGGCGATTTTGGCATCAAAGTCAATGATCCTTGATTTGGACTCTTCCAAAGTTTTTTTCCTCATGCTATACATAGAATAAGTTTTTTCAAAAAATGAGGGAAGCCGCTGAGCACTGAAGTTCTTCCTTAAGCTGGTCAACCTCGGTCGAAAGGTTATTCCGCTCAGATCTAGCAGCATGAAGGCTGACATCAAGGTCACGGATAGTGGAGTTATAAACTTTGTTATGCTTTATTACTCTCGTATGCCTCTATTCCAACCGGGCATGCTTCTCCTCAGTAGCAACAACCTCTTCGGCTTTGGAGTTCAAGGCTGCCTCCAAATTATTCAGTCTTACAGTATAAGCAGCCTCATAATGGGCAGCAGCAAGAACGACATTCTGGAACTCAACCCACTTTTCTTTAGCTTCCTCAAATTGTACTCTTAACAAGGCAGCCTCTTGGATGAGGGTCACTACCTCTTCCTCACTTTGCTGCAACTGAACCTCCAACTCAACAGCCGCAGCAGCTTATGCTTCCAGTTCCGAGAAGCGAGAAGCAATTTGAACCCGCTTGGCCAATATTTAATCCCGCTTGGAGGTGAGTTTATATTTATCAAGGATCACCTTTAAAGGCCCTTAGAAGCAAGGAAGTTAGCCGCAAAATAGAAGTACAAATTAGAACCCTTTCATATCAAAGATATAAGGAACAATAGAGGGAACAAAAATCGTATTACTGCTCCGTTGTGCATGGAATTGTTCACCATACACTCTTCCGAGAGAGACAGTATTTTATTCCTATCCTTCTCTAAAAATAGAGGCTTCAGCTAATTAGCAAGTTCAACCGGCCAAGACAGCAAATGGCACTTGGTAGAAACCGAGAGGGAAAGATTCCTCCTCCTCTAAGGATCTTTGGAAGTGGCAGAGTAGTTATGTCCCAAATTCCAATGATTGGGGATTGGGGAAGAGGTATATCCTCTTGTCGGATGACTACGGCCGGTGGAGATGATGTAGTAGTTGTTGGTGGCGAAGGAAAAGTTGGAAAAGAAGGAGATAAAGCTGATGGCATTCTAGGTTGAGAAGCAATTGCAGTAAAATCAGTGCTAGTTGTTGGTTGCTCATCAACCGAAGATGGATGATACCCAGTACCCAACCTCACGATACCGGGAACAGCGACTGGCACTCGCAAGCGAGAGTTGGCATTTCCAAGATATCATGTCCCCCCCCCCCAAAACACTTGGACATCATCCTCGATTGGCTTAACTAGCTTAATAGATTGAGCATTCTGTTGAGATGATGAAGGTCGTCGTCTTCTATGTAGAGAAGCCCCATCATCACTGGCTCCTCCATCATCATCGATCACCACAGTGTCTGTGGCTTGCTCGGACGCGTCGTTCTTTGCCTTTTATTTTTGCCCTCAACTGTGGGCAACTTTGCCTTATTTAATGCTTATTCTCTGATCGAGGACTCCAACAGGAAGCACTTGCAACAGAAGCAAGCTCGATGAAACATGTTCAACTGAAAGCCTCCTGCAGCAATCTCGCTGCATCAGCAAAATCAGCCAAAACGCTCTCCTCGGAGACGGTAACAGAGCCTTACAAAAGACCTGAATTCAACAAGAAATACTTTTCCTATATGTAAGGTAAAAACAAGATAAGTTCAAGCTGTCATGATTTTGAACTTCCACCCATATTTAAGGGCCAGTTCTTTCCGCCGGTTGGTCTCAGGCGTAGTAACATCCAAAATCTTTTGGACCCACTGGCCCAAGCCTTTAACTCTTGGTGGTATCCACCGAGTTGCTGAAATAATGAAAGAAGAAGGATAAGTAATAGCATAGGACAATCTTTGACTAGAAGAAAAGACAGATGCTCAACTTGCAAGTACGGTTCCATGATTCAGGAAAGAATGGAGTTGTGGTCGAGATGATGTCCATGGTGGCAAGAGCAACGAATTTCTCCATCCATCCACGATCATTGCCATCATCCATGGTGGTGAGCAAAGCATGGTGACCATGTTTGCTGAAGTTTATCATTCCCCCACAGAAAATCTTGGGGCAATAAAGGATCATTAGTCGAGCCAGGGATAGCTCCTCCCTCATCTCCTGGCATAGACGCCAAAGACAAGAGATCGCCCGCGACACATGAGGTCTCACTTGCGCCAAATAGAATTTGTAACGGAAGGAAAACTCCAAGATAACGAAATCAATCCCCCTACTCAATCAGAACGAGCCCAAAGTGAAGGGGTACGTGTAAACGTACGTGAAACCCATCTTGGAGAAGGTTACCCGCTACGCTAGGTCAGGAGCGATGATATTCAAATCTTCACAATTACAGTCTTCCTTCACAGCATGTATGCTAGAAGGACGGATGGAAGAAGGATATACACCAACAGCCCATGTGCGGGGGTTAGCAGAAGGGTACTTCTCTTCGAAGTCCTTAGTTGTAGTAAACCTTCTGGGGATAATGGTGCTCACCATTGGAGGAGCATAATCATCAGTGTTTTCTTTGTTCTTTGAAGAACTGGAATTTTTGGAAGAGGAGACCATAGTTATCAGAAAGAAGTAAGGGTTTTTCTTTGAAGAAAAAGACTAAAAGAAGTTGAAAACAAGTGTGAGTTGAGTAAAGTGAGTTTGAGAGAGTTTAGAAAATTATGAAGTGTAAGAGGAGAAGGTTTAAGTGTATAAGTAAAGGAATATGCAGCTAAAATCGTGGCCATGACTACCTCAAGAACCTGTGAAAGTGTTGCTGAATCATTGGATAACGTGTGTTCGAGACATTAAATGCGGAGAGATGTGCATCTAATCAAGTGTCAGAAAGTTTTAAGAAGGAGTCAGAGAATTTCCCACCAAGAAATATATTGGTATCTTCACCAACTTTTCGGTGACACAACGGTGTGTCACCGAAAAGCAGGGGGAATATCTGTATAGGATAAAATATGTTCATATTAAAGGATCGCATAATAAAGCAAACATGGAGACGAAGGCATATGGAAAACGAGAGAAATCGCAATCATGTCCAAGGGAAGCAATCTTGTTTGTTCCCGAAGGTAATATTTCTCATAAAGACAAAATAAATGCCTGACACCCGGTAACATTTAATGGATAATATTCTTGTAAGCCCCCGTAAAAACATTTCCTAAAATCAGGGTTTCGTGGTGCCAAGATAGGTGTAGGTGTTAATGATACGGATTTTTTGGATTGAACCGTGTGCGGGAAAGTTGAAGGAAAATGTTTTGCAGAGTTGGACATTTCTGCAGCCCATTATGCGGCCGCATAATCACTCTGCGGGTCGCAGAGTGAGGAAGATATTTGGGCCATTTTTTATGTCATTTTTGCAGCCCATTATGCGACCGCATAACCATTTCTCAAGCCACACTTTGATCGCATATCAAGCCTCGGAATTTTGCGGATGGAGGTTCTGCGGTGCGTTATGCGACCGCAAAACAAGTATGCGGGCCGCATAACAACCGCAGAGTTATGTAGGCCAGGCCAGTTCCGGAGTCCCTTTTTCGCGGCCATTTCGCGGACAACAGAAGCATTATGCGACCGCAGATCCCATCTGGTGGATTCATTTTTGAGTTTTTATAACCCGACCCTACTTCGTTAAAATAGATGCCATGGTCCATTTTGAGAAAAAAATTGATACTTTTAGAGTGAGTGAGTGACTTAGAGTAGGAGAGTGATATTCAACCAATTGTCCATAAATTCTTGCTCAAACCTTTGAAGATTAACAAGAAAAACTCACTAAGTCATCATCCTAGAGGTAAGAATCTATACCCCTAGCCCTTAATTTCGAAAATTAACAAGAAAATGAGTAATTTTCAAGACAATTCTTGGGTATGGGAGTAGTTTATCTTGCATGCATGTGTTATCAAAGAAGTAGGAAGATTGTGAGCTAAAAATGACAAAGAGTTGGTTGTGGGATAATTTTTCATAAAAGGACCTTAGAAACCTTAATGCACACCTAGTGTTTGATAAAATTCTCAAATGGGTTAGAATCGTGATCATCTTCCTAGTTTTTGTTCAACTTGTTATATTTCTAAAAAATAGATTGAAGTTCCTAAGAATTTCGGAACATTTTAGAGTTTAAGGATGCTCAATTGAGGTATTTTGGCTCAAACCCTTTCTTAGAATTGAATTCCACGGCATTCATGTAAGTTATGTAAGACCCAAGTTGATCATTATGAAATTGGTTATCCTGAGTAATCTTTTGTTGAAAGATATGTGTTCAATATGTGTTCCAAATACTTTTATTCATGCTATGTTATATTTTGAGGATATATTCAAAGTGTGGGATGTGTGTGTTATAAATGTTATGATTTCAAGTCATGCTTGAGTGAAGGTTATCATGCCAATATATATATGAAAAATATCTATATGTCTAAGACTCTTAATTGCTCTCGTGTGTACCTAAAAGCCGTGAATTGAAAAGTCTTGTTCTCGATAATGATGATGGTGTGTGAAAATGAAAAAGGGGAGCATGAAATATGAAATTCGGCCAAGTTCCAAAAATGATATTATAATGGTGGCCATAAGTGCTAAAGAATTGAATAGATGTGAAGAAAGTATGACCTGAGATGATTGATAGAAAAGGTAATATCTCGGGTGAGACGACCTAGCCAATCGAGCAGTGATCGGACGCCATGTCGCATACATGGTGGTGATTGTGCTGGAAATTATGATTGTGGTTAATGTCTCAAATGAGGCGGCCTAGCCGATCAGGCCGAGATCGGACTCGTGTAGAAGTACGGTGGTATTGTGAATAATTGTATACCGGAATGCAAGATCTCCCCACATAAAAACATGGAAATTTACTTGAAAACTTATGTGGTTCTTAAATTGATGTTTTGGTATTGTTTGAGGCTTCTATTGATTTCAAGATATTATTACGTATATTATTATTCATTCTATTGAGATGGTGTTTTGTAATACATACTAGTACTATTCGACAGTAATAACATCCCATTTTATTGGGGAGCTGCATCTTTAATAGATGCAGGTGGTTCCACAGCAAGTAGCATCGATCAATGATAGCACTACACCGTCCTCCTGGCTGACTTGGTGAGTCTCACTTCATTATGGGATTATGCATCTATTGTTTATTATGCTATTATGTATTGACGTATAGTGGGAGCCTTGTTGCTGACACTACTATCATACTCCTTGTAATTATTAGAGGCTCCGTAGTCACAGTGTGGGTTGTATATGGGTGCTGGGAAAGTCAAACGAGTTATGTTGTGTTTGAACCATTTATTCCACTTTAACTTATAAAAAGGAGTGTAATTTGAGACTTCAGTAATGAAGTAATTAATGGAAAGGTTTTGGTATTGTATTCACGATCTCCCTGATGTCTAATTAATGTGAATACGTCTTCTCTTTATCATGAGTGAGTTTGGGTAGAAAGTATCCAGCAGGCTTGCTCGGTCGAGTTCACTCAATTGAGCGCCGGTTGCATTACCTGAGTTTGGGGCATGATAAACTTGGTATCACAGCCTAAGGTTTTAAAGGGTCCTAGTATATCTCAGAGGCGTGTCTAGTAAAGTCCTTATCGGTGTGTTGTCGACACATCTATAAGTTGGAGGCTACTTGGATGGAATCATACCCTTCTTTGATATTCTAGATCGTATGATAGAACTGATTATGAAATTGTTCCTCCTCTAACTCGTGCATTGCTTTAACTTTCAGTACATGGCACCTAAGAAGAAAGCAAGAACTGTCCAAGGAGCCAATGCCGCCCTAGGAGTGGTAGTTGACCCTTTAATTGATGATGCGGGTGAGTACCCAAGGGGCAAAGAAATTCCCTCGACTACGTCACTGCCTGATTCGACTACACCTGACCAGGCTACACCGGTTCCTACACCTACTGAGGGTGCAATGTTTCCTCCAACTGATATTCTGGTTCCACCTTCAGCCCCAGCTTCCGTTTCTGGTATTTCTTATGGGTATCTTAGGGGATCCATACAGATGTTGACACAGCTAGTGGCTTGTAAGGCATAGAGATCAAATGTTGCACCCACTTCTTCTAGCCAACAAGGGGATACCGAGGAGGACCCCCAAGACTTCATTAATGAGATGCATAAGACTCTTTGGGTTATGCGCTCTACTTAGGGGATGGAGTGGATTTATCTTCCTAGCTCCTGAAAGTGGTGGCCTATTCTTGGTTTGAGCTGTGGGAGGACTCTCGGGAGGAGGGGAGCCCTCCAGCGAGGTGGAGTGAGTTTGCTGACACCTTCATGGACCATTTCCTGCCATCCGAGACTAGGGAAGTCGTGCCACACATTTTGAGAACCTTAAACAGGATAGCAAGAGTGTGTCGGAGTATCACATGGAGTTCACATGCCTGTCTAAATATGTTATTCACATGTTGCCTACTATGGAGGCTAGAGTACGTCGGTTTGTGCAGCGCCTTATCCCCTTGGTTATCAATGAGGTCGCTATATTTTCCTTGAATTCTGATATGAACTATGGAAAGATGGTGGCATTTTCTCAAGTTATAGAGAATCGTATGTTGAAGAACATAATGGAATGAGAGGGTAGCAGCAAGGCCCAGTCCATGTGAAACTTTGAAGATTCATTTGGTGGGGGTAGATCATCTTTTAGGGGAGGTCATCAGGGCCATCCCAGTCTTCAGTCAGTGCACCGCCATCAGGGCCCAGTCAGAAGCTGAGGAGTCGTTCCAGGCCCAATCTTGGCAAAAGGGGACCCCGACTAGTAGAGCCGGTCAGGGGGACCCAGGTGTGGGAAGATGCACTTAGGGATATACTACATGGACCTATCCATATGTTACGGGTGCGTACTGAGGGGTCATATTCAGAGAGAGTTTGTTCATCCCGCCAGGGTGCGGGCAGGAGCACGGCCATCCAGCTCTGCAACTGCTACATCTTCAACACCCCCTCCAACCCGAGGAACTCCAGCACCTGCAGGGCATGGTAAAGCTAGGGGTGGTGCGCAGAGTTCGGGAGGACCCAGCCATTTCTATGCTATAAGTGGTCACCAGAGTGCAGAGGCTTCTCCAGATATTGTCACAGGTATATTTACTATCCAATATCAATAATATATATGCTTTTATTGATCCCGATTCTACTTTTCTCTATGTTACCCCTTATGTTGCTATGGAATTTGGGATAGAACCGGAATAGCTTCATGAGTCGATCTCTATATCTACTCTGGTTGGCGAGTCTATTGCGGCCGCATAGGTTTATAGGAGTTGTGTTGTCACGGTACGTGGTCAGGACACCGTGGCCGATCTCATTGAATTAGGGATAGTCCATTTTGATGTAATAATGGGAATTGATGGGCTTTATTCATGTTTTTCCAAACTCGATTGCCAAACTAGAATTGTGAGGTTTGAATTTCCAAATGAGCCAGTTGTTGAATGGAAGGGGGATAATGTGATGCCAAAAGGTAGGTTTATTTCTAACCTTAAGGCCACGAAGATGATTAACAAAGGGTATATCTATCATTTGGTCCGGGTTACGAACACCGATGCTGAGGCACCTAAACTCGAGTCTGTGCCGGTTGTGAATGAGTTTTTGGAGGTCTTCCCTGATGTGCTCCCTAGGATTTCGCCAAGCAGGGAGATTGATTTTGGGATTGATGTGATGCCAGACACGCTGCTTATATCTCTTCCTCCCTATAGGATGGCACGAACAAAATTGAAGGAGCTAAAAAACAATTGAAGGATTTGTTAGAGAAGGGTTTCATTTGACCGAGTGTGTCACCTTGGGAGCACGAGTTCTCTTTGTAAGGAAGAAATATGGGTCACTAAGGATGTGTATTAACTACCGGCAGTTCAACAAAGTCACAATTAAAAACAAGTACCCATTACCAAGAATAGATGATTTGTTTAATCAGTTACAGGATGATAGGTACTTCTCCGATATTGATTTAGTGTCCGGGTATCACCAATTGAAGATCATGGAGCAGGATATCTCGAGAACATCTTTCAGGACCCGGAATGGGCACTTTGAATTTTTGGTAATGTCTTTTGGGCTAAGAAATGCCCCGGCAGCTTTCGTGGATTTTATAAATCGATTTTCTAGCCTTTTCTTGATTCCTTTGTGATAGTGTTCATTGACGAAGTTCTTGTGTATTCACGAGGTCGAGAGGACCATGTCGATCATCTCATGGGAAGTTCTGCATACTCTTCATCAGCACTACGTGAAGTTTTTGAAATATAAATTTTGGCTTGAATCTGTCACATTCTTGTGCCATGTCGTCTCTAGATAAGGAATTAAGGATCCTCAAAAGATTGCAGCGGTGAAGAATTAGCCCAGACCTATAACTCTAACAGAGATTCGCAGTTTCTTGGGTTAGCAAGGTATTACAGGAAGTTTGTGGAGGGGTTCTCTACTCTTGCCTCTCTGTTGACTATATTGACGCAGAAAGTGATTAAGTTCCAATGGTCTAAAGCTTGTGAAAGGTGCTTCCAGGAGTTAAAATCAAGATTGACTACGGCGCCAGTGTTGACCCTGCCTCAGGGTACATATGGATTTGTGGTATATTGTGATTCTTCAAGGATTTGTCTTGGGTGTGCATTAATGCAACATGAAAAGGTTATAGCTTATACTTCTGGTAAACTCAAGAATCATGAAAAGAACTATCCAATATATGACTTAGAACTTGCGGCGGTGGTTTTTGTATTGAATATTTGGCATCAGTATTTGTATGGGGTCCGTGTGGATGTATTCACGGACCACAAGAGACTTCAATATATTTTCAAATAGATGGACTCGAATCCGAGGCAGATAATATGGCTTGAGTTACTCAAATACTACGACATCGATATTCTATATTACCTGAGGAAAGTCAATGTTGTGGCGGATGCTCTTAGCCGGAAATCTATGGGTAGTTTGCCTCACTTGGAGGCATGTCAAAGGTTGTTGGCCAGGGAGATTCACTAGCTAGTTTCGGAGTTCATCTTGCGGACTCAAGTGAAGGATGGGTAATTGTGCATAATAGGTCTTAATCATTGCTTGTTGTGGAAGTCAAAGAGAAGCAATACAACGATCCATTGTTGGTACAACTGAAGGAGGGGATTCATAAATATAAAACTATGGATTTTACTCTTGGCATGGATGATGGTACACTAAGGTACCAAGGGAAACTATGTGTTCCAAATTTGGATGGTCTACGAAAAAGAATCATTACCGAGGCTCACACTTCCAGGTATTCCGTACACCCCTACAAAGATGTATCATGATCTCAAGGAAGTATATTGGTTGAATGACATGAAAATAAATGTGGTGGGATTTGTGGCAAGGTGTCCGATTTGTCAGCAAGTAAAGGTCGGCCTGGTGGGTTGGCACATAACATAGAAATTCCAATGTGGAAGTGGTAAATGATTAATATATATTTTGTGGTAGGACTACCACGTACTCCGCTCACGTTTGACTCAATTTAGGTGATTATGGATCGACTCAAAAAATTAGGACACTTTTTTCTAGTTAAATCAACCGACACAGCAGAACAATATGCTTAGTTGTATATCAAAGAAATAGTCAGGTTGTATGGCATTCCGGTTTCTATCATTTCTGAGCGAAGAGCTTAGTTCATCTCCAATTTTGGAAGAAATTTCAGCAAGTTTTGGGTACTCAGGTGAATCTTAGTACAGTTTTCCATCCACAGAACGAGACCGACGTGCAGGCAGAGCAGACTATTCAGACGCATGAGGATATGATGCGTGGTTGTGTTCTTGACTTCAAGGGTAGATGGGATGATCATTTTTCACTCATAGAATTTGGTTACAACAACAGTTAATTCTAGTATTCAGATGGCACTTTGAGGCATTACATGGTAGGAGATGTAGATCCCCCATTGGGTGGTTCGAGTTCGGGGAAGCTAAGTTGATAGGGCTAGACCTCATGCATGAGGATATGGAAAAGGTTAAGATCATTAAGAAGCAGTTGAAAACTACTCAAAGTCGTCAAAAGTACTCTTCGTATGTTCGTCGCAGAGATTTTGGAGTTCAAAGAAGATGATTGGGTATTCTTGAAGGTTTCCCCTATGAAGGGTATCAAGCGGTTTGGAAAGAAATAGAAATTGAGTCCGAGGTATGTTGGGTCGTACAAAATCATTCAGAGTATTGGTCAGGTGGCGTAAAATCTTGGGCTACCACCCGAGTTGTCATTAGTGCACCCGGTATTCCATGTGTCTATGTTGAAGAAGGTAGTTGGAGATCTATCGGCTATTGTGCCAGTTGAGACCATTGAGATTAATGAAGAACTGTCTTATGAAGAAATTCTAGTTGCCATTCTTGATAGGCAAGTCCGGAAGTTGAGGAGTAAAGAAATTTCCTCCGTGAAGGTGTTATGGCGAAACCAGCAGGTTGAAGAGGCTACTTGGGAGGCCGAGGAAGAGATGAAAAAGAAGTATCCTTACTTGTTTGTATAGCTATGTAATCGTTTTATGAAATTGTCACCTATGAATTTTGTATCACTTGTTCAATTTATGTAAATGTGTCCATTTCTGGTTATATATGGCTTATGAGGTCATGGTTGCTGTTGTTATGTGTTATGTTACGTCATTGGATTATGTATGTGTTTTTAGGATGTGTTTCTGGGCTCTCTGACGGGTAGATAGGCCTAGTTACAGGGGAAACTCTGGCAACTTTTTTTGGAAATTTAGGGAGTTAGTCAAATTTGGGACTGCTGGTGTGTGGTATGAAAATTTAGTCACATCAAATGCTATTAGTGAACATTGACCCTCATTCGAGGATGAATGATCTTACATGGGGGAGGATGTAAGGCCCCCTAAAATAATTTCCTAAACCGGGGTTTCGTGGTGCCAAGGAAGGCGTAGGTGTTAATGATAATGACTTTTTGGATTGAACACTATGCGAGGAAGTTGAAGAAAAATGTTTTGGATTGAACACTATGATAATGACTTTTTGGATATGGAAAAGGTTAAGATCATTAAGAAGCAGTTGAAAACTACTCAAAGTCGTCAAAAGTACTCTTCGGATGTTCGTCGCAGAGATTTTGGAGTTCAAAGAAGATGATTGGGTATTCTTGAAGGTTTCCCCTATGAAGGGTATCAAGCGGTTTGGAAAGAAATAGAAATTGAGTCCGAGGTATGTTGGGTCGTACAAAATCATTCAGAGTATTGGTCAGGTGGCGTAAAATCTTGAGCTACCACCCGAGTTGTCATTAGTGCACCCGGTATTCCATGTGTCTATGTTGAAGAAGGTAGTTGGAGATCTATCGGCTATTGTGCCAGTTGAGACCATTGAGATTATTATGAAGAAATTCTAGTTGCCATTCTTGATAGGCAAGTCCGGAAGTTGAGGAGTAAAGAAATTTCCTCCGTGAAGGTGTTATGGCGAAACCAGCAGATTGAAGAGGCTACTTGGGAGGCCGAGGAAGAGATGAATAAGAAGTATCCTTACTTGTTTGTATAGCTATGTAATCGTTTTATGAAATTGTCACCTATGAATTTTTGTATCACTTGTTCAATTTATGTAAATGTGTCCATTTCTGGTTATATATGGCTGATGAGGTCACGGTTGCTATTGTTATGTGTTATGTTACGTCATTGGATTATGTATGTGTTTTTAGGATGTGTTTCTAGGCTCTCTGACGGGTAGATAGGCCTAGTTACAGGGGAAACTCTGGCAACTTTTTTTGGAAATTTAGGGAGTTAGTCAAATTTGGGACTGCTGGTGTGTGGTATGAAAATTTAGTCACATCAAATGCTATTAGTGAACATTGACCCTCATTCGAGGATGAACGATCTTACATGGGGGAGGATGTAAGGCCCCCTAAAATAATTTCCTAAACTGGGGTTTCGTGGTGCCAAGGAAGGCGTAGGTGTTAATGATAATGACTTTTTGGATTGAACACTATGCGAGGAAGTTGAAGAAAAATGTTTTGCAGAGTTGGGCATTTCTGCGGCCCATTATGCAGTAGCATAATCACTCTGTGGGACGTAGAATGTCCACAGAGCGAGGCAGCTATTTGGGCCATTTTTTATGTCATTTTCGCGACCCATTATGAGACCACATAACCATTTCCGCGCCACACTTTGATCGCATATCAAACCTTGGAATTTTGCAGAGAGAGGTTCTGCGGCCATTATCCGACCACAGAACAGGCCTGCACGCCGCATAACAGCCGCAGAGTGATACAGGCCAGCCTAGTTCTGGAGGCCCTTTTTCCCGGACCGTAGAAGCATTATGCGACCACAGATCTTGTCCCGTTGCTTCATTTTTGGGTTTTTATAACCTGACCCTACTTCGTAAAAATAGAATCCATGGTCCATTTTTGAGAAAAAAAATTGATACTTTTAGAGTGAGAGAGTGCCTTAGAGTAGGAGAGTGATGTTCAACCAATTGTCCGTAAATTCTTGCTCAAACCTTTCAACATTAACAAGAAAAATTCACTAAGTCATCATCCTAGAAGTAAGAATCTATACCCTAGCCCTTAATTTCTAAAATTAACAAGAAAATGAGTAATTTGCAAGACAATTCTCGGGTAAGGGAGTTGTTTATCTTGCATTCATGTGTTATCAAAGAATGTAGGAAGATTGTCAGCTAAAAATGGTAAAGAGTTGGTTGTGGGATAATCTTTCATAAAAGGACCTTAGAAACCTTGATGCACACCTAGTGTTTGATAAAATTCTCAAATGGGCTAGAATCATGATCATCTTCCTAATTTTTGTTCAACTTATTATATTTCTAAAATAGATTGAAGTTCCTAAGAATTTCGGAACATTTTAGAGTTTAAGGAAGCTCAATTGAGGTATGTTGGTTAAACCCCTTTCTTAGAATTGAATTCCACGGCATTCATGTAAGTTATGTAAGACCAGAGTTGATCATTATGAAATTGGTTACCCCGAGTAATCTTGTGTTGAAAGATATACGTTCAATATGTGTTCTAAATGCTTTTATTCATGCTATGTTATCTTTTCATGATATATTGAACATGTGGGTTGTGTGTGTTATAATGTTGCAATTTCAAGTCATGCTTGAGTGAAGGTTATCATGCCAAATTATGTGAAAATTTCGATATGTCTAAGACTCTTAATTTCTCTCATGTGTACTTAAAAGCCTTGAATTGAAAAGTCTTGTTGTCGATAATAATTATGGTGTGTGAAAATGAAAAAGGGGAGCATGAAATATTAAATTCGGCCAAGTTCCAAGAATGATATTATAATGGTGGCCATCAGTGCCGATGAATTTAATAGATGTGAAGAAAGTATGACATGAGATGATTGCTAGAAAAGGTAATGTCTCCAGTGAGACGGCCTAGCCGAACGGGCAGTGATCGGACACCACGCTGCACGCATGGTGGTCATTGTGCTGGAAATTGTGATTGTGGTTAATGTATCAAATGAGGCGGCCTAGCCGATCGAGTCATGATCGGACTCCGTGTAAAAGTAGGATGGTATTGTGAATAATGTTATACCGTAAATAAAGAGCTCCCCACCTAAAAACATGGAAATTTACTTGAAAACTTATGTGGTTCTTAACTTGATGTTTTCGTATTGTTTGAGGCTTCTATTAATTTCATGATTTTCTGTCGTGTATTATTATTCATTCTATGGAGTTGGTGGTTGGTTATACATACTAGTACTATTCAACAGTACTAACGTCACATTTGCCGGGGGTGCTGCATCTTAATGGATGCAAGTGGTTCTATAGCAGGTAGCATCGATCAGTGATAGCAGTACATCCTCCTCCCAGTAGACTTGGTGAGCCCCACTTCATTCCAGGGTAATGCATCTTTTGTTTATTATGCTATTATGTATTGAGGTATACCCGAGCCATGTTGCCTGCACTACTATCATACTCCTTGTAATTATTAGAGGCTCCGTAGTCACAATGTGGGTTGTATATGGGTGCTGGGAAAGTCAAACGAGTTATGTTGTGTTTGAACTATTTATTCCACTTTAACCTATAAAAAGGTGTGTATTTTGAGACATTAAAAGTGAAGTAATTATTGATACCCAATTTTTCCTATATATATATATATATATATACTTTCAAAATAATGCGTATGCATCATCATTTGATTTACAAGCATACACAAGTATTTTTCATAATTTTCCATAATTTTAAAGACTTTAAATCAATTTATTTCTGCATTTTTATTATATAAATACCCAATAATTACCCTACAAATTATTTTTATGATGATTTAAATATATAAACTTATCATTTATGCCAATATGAGGTTTTAAATATTTTCAGTGCGTTTGTCATAATTACATTTGCATTTTTAGGGACAAATTGCACATTTTGCAATAATAGCCCATATGCATATATAATCATATTATTCACAAATAAAATGAATTTATATATTTTTATAATGTTAAGTAATTATTTTAATCATTTTCATATGCAAATGATATTTTTTTTATTTATTAAATTGTTTTATAAATTATTTATTTGTTAAACAGTAGGTATATTAAAATTTAGCCCTAAAATCCCCTATTTTCGGAGTTAACCTAACACCTTTACACTAGCCCAATACCCTTGTCCAAAGACCCATACCCATTTAAACACCCGACCCAGGACCCCTTTAAATCGTGACCTTTGATCTCTAAGATCAACGGTCCACGTTACACGCGCCCATTTAACTATACCTAAACCCCTAACCTTAATCATTCTATACCACCCCGCCGCCTTGGAATCCCCTCGTCTCTCATCTCTCATGAACCCTAGCTTTCATTCCTATCAAACCCCCTAAATCCGGCCCTAAAATGGAATCCACCATAGATTCCCTTACCTTATTTACCTCTCCTAACCACTGGCCACTCCTCTATGATCTTACTTAGTTTCTTGTCTAACATGGCAAGCAAATCTTGCCAAAATCGAAATGAATCGGTTCACACCTCTGACTTCTATGTTTATTTTGTCTATGTTCATCATTGATTCTTTGTGAGTAACGATATTTTCCTTATTTGTTGATGATTCTTACCTACCCCAAATTAGGGTTTTCAAACATTTTCAATCGAACCAAAATAGGTCCGATTCTTCTGATTTTGATGTTATTCCGCTTCTACTCATTTTATTTTGTGTGATTTTTACTTTGTTTTCCATTGATTTCATACTTTTCCGAAAACTTGGGTTGAAACTTTCTCCTTTACTTACTGAATCTGGTGATTATTTCCTTTTTGTGTCTGATTACCTTCTTTCCTTATGTTTTCCTTGATTTTGACTTTAATATTTGTTTAAATATTCTGAATAATTTTTGTGTTTCCTTTAATACTTTCCCGAATATTCTTAATAATTTTGTGAACGATTTTATATTCCTGGTATTATGTGTTTCTGCCTTAACTATTCTGAATAATTTTTGGGTACTTCCTTAACTTATTGAATCCCTTGATTTGTGCCCTAAAATTAAGTATAACTGATTCTGAAATATTTTTCTTGCATATGACTGATTTGTTTCTATGTTTATGTGCTGATTTCTATCACTATATATATTATTCTCTTTAGGAGGACCTTCGACTACTTTCTGAACTCACTATAGACTTACTAGACCTAAGGTTATTCTGATTTTGCATTCTATACTCTAACTTTGGCCGGCTGGAAGCCAAGGCCAGTCAGCTTTGAAATCTTGCTATATATTGTGTACTTCCATACTTTGTGCATTTTTTCTCGCTTAACTGGTGAATCACTTAACTTCTGCACTTTCATCGTTACATGTCCCTGATTTGTATAGGTCATTACTACTGAATTTATTATTCAATATGCTTTGGAAGGGTGTTTAAGCATAGCCCTATCAAATATATATGGCTTAGTCCTTTTAACACTTAATTGCTCATAATGTTACCTTTTCTGAAGTTATTTGAACTTATTTAAGGTCTATCCAGTTAGTGCATCAACCCTTGAATGCTTATGAACATGTTTCTCCCTTACTCTGAATCCCTGTAGTGAATGCCTCACACATGTGACTCTTACTGCTAGTTGTAATGTGCCTCTCTGCTATTATGTCAACATGATCACTCGACCCCCACACCCCTCTAATGTTTGTTTGTAATTTGGAATAGTTATCTCATCATGTTGTTGCTTTAACCTTTGACACAATTTGGATCATCTTTAGTTAGACCACTATGACAATATTACCTACTATTTGACATGATTTTACTGAGTATATATGTCTTAACTTATGACTGCTAGTGTCTGAGTATGAAACATGTTTATCAATTTCATTAAACTAGTTCTTTTTCAAGTTTTATGATGTATTTAAGTGTCTGCATGTTGACTCAATTTGATCACGTTTGAACCCCCAAACTCTTGTTTTACCAGTTTTAGTCCTTTCTTTCCCTGTCACTTAAACTATTTTGAATCCCACTCTTGGCAAATGTTTCCTAAGTTTTGTCCTTTGGCCTCCCTAGTGCAAGCACTGCTCAGAGTTTATTTGAGACCCTTGTGAACTCTGACACACTAGGATTGGGTCCACTAATCCCTCCTCTAAATTATCTTTGTTAACCACCCTGGTGTGAGAATTATCTTGGGTTCTTGAAGCCCTTGGGAACTCTAACACACTAGGGCCTTGGTTCTATATGCTCAACCTTGTCTTGTGCTCAGTGGGGTGAATCACTCAACTCTTGGCTGCTTTATGTCTATGAGTATGTAACTTTGGAACGTTTGTGAATTGTGAGAATAAAGACCTGGCTTGTCCAGGTGTATTTGGGCCTGCTATAGGCTCCCTATAGCTATTATACTCTATAATTTATTATATTCATTCTAGGTCTGTAATAATTATTGTATAACATTTTGGGGTATTAGTGAAATTGGGAAAGGGGTTTTTATACTATACTTACATTGAATGGGGTAGAAATCCTGCCTATAGGTTCAATAATGTGTTATTGTATGTCGTGTGTTAGAAATTATTCCTATAAGTATCTTATTATGTTCATTCATTATATGTTAGCAATCCAGCCTATAGGTTCAATACTTGGTTCAATTGTGTTCTATTTCTGCTTGTTAGAAACCATGTCTATAGGAAATTGTATATTCAATGTGCGTGCAATAGTATGTTTACTTGCTGCCTCATTCACAAATTATAGAAATCATGTCTATAGGATCTAAAATCGGATTAATTGTAGAAAGCATGCCTACAGGTCTGAATCCGTTTAATTATCATCTTGCTCGTTTGTTCAGGAGTTTTCAAATATTTCGTTATTGTCCTCACTAGAAAATATGCCCATAGGATCAAACAAGTGATTATGAATATAATTATGTGATTATCACTATTTATTATCGCGTAAAACAACTAGACATCATGCCTATAGGTTTGATCCCCTTATGCTTACAATCAGTAGGAAAACTTATGTAGGTTTTGGAAATCGTATTAAGGAATGGTTTTTGTGTATAACTGTCTGCCCATTAATTCAGTATCACATAGAGATCATGCCTATAGGACCCTGCAGTCTTAATTCATTAAAATCTATCAATGATAATCAGTTTGGCATGCATTTGTTTTCTAAATGCGGAGGCTAACTTGAGCCCTTATTTGCTTATGTGTGAAAGTCCTAAATGTTTTGCATGTCGCCTAGTTTTTTCCTTTTTGAGCAACCTAAGTGAAAATCTAGAACCACCCTGAAATAGAGGTCCAAATTCCACCTGGACTATAGGCATGGGATGGGTAGTGCACACATAGAGTTCAACTTAGAATTGGTTAGTGCGCTTTAGGTAAACAACATAAAGATTGTAATCGGGTAGCAGGAGATAATAGTCTGTGCCCGCTTAATAATATGAGTAACACCCCATCTCGAGGGAGTTATGAAGTATTATTTATGTTGCAGGGGGTGATCCTTTAGGCTAAAAAACTTAGGACCNCATATAATTCGAGTTCGGCCGGGTCCTACCATTGTGGACCTCGAGGAGTGCCTAACACATTCTCCTCAAGGTAATTTGAGCCCTTACCCGATCTTTGGTGATGCAACTAGTTAATCTAGAGTTATTTGCAAAAAGGTGTCCTAACGCACCTTAATCTGTTAGGTGTCGACTCTCTCTTTTAATACCCTTCCTTAAAAGAGTTATCACGTGACATAACCCGATTTTGTGAGAAAAAGGGAAGCGACAGCATGGCGACTCTGCTGGGGATATCTTTAGGCCCTTACCATTGCGAACTTGGTCTACATAAATTAGTCTCTCTCGATAAGCGTGTCTTTATTATTTTTCTGATGCTTGAACATCCCGCTCCCATTCTCCCTTTTATTGCTACATGCACATCCCCTTCCCTATTTCCCCTTTTATATGAACTTACATGCAACTCTTCGCTTAATCTGGTTATAATATGCATTCCACTGGCTCCAACTTTTAAAATTTTGTTATATCATGACTTTCCCAATCCTTACACCTTTATTGCTTTATTATAATTTTTTATATTATACGAACTAACTTCTACCCTGTTTTTCTTTCTTTTCTGTCTTTACATTTATTAAATACTGCATTTAACGCTTTTATCATGCAAAACACTTGACAAGTTGTTTTATCATTTCATAAAGCATGCTCTACATCATATTCCACTCGTGCGCAATTAATACCATAGCGGCACTTGATGAGTGTCCGCTCTTCCTATATTATCCTTTTTATATTTGTAAAGGCTTATTTGCGGTAAAACTAGTCAATCAGTGGTGCAATCGACGGTTCTGTGCCTTTCCCTCTCAAGTTGTCCACTTGAGGGCACGGATTTAAACTCTTATAGAAACCCCACTCTGATGTTAAATGTACATGCTTCACGTCCAAACCTAGCATGGGTTAGAACGATGTCTGCTTAATAACTCTCTAAGGCAATCCCTGTCCAAAGCCCATCGGGGTTTCCATAATCCCAACATGCACAATCATGATATGTGCATTATTTGAAGAAAACATGTCGATATGCTAATCATTAATGTGTAAATGGTCAAATCCGGAAGGGAAAGGGATAACTATATCTGTTTTGCATAAATGAGGAACGAAGTCCCCATGTTTGGCATGGTTCGAAGCATCCCATATTTGCTGCTAGACCGGTGGGAAAATCTCTCGCCAAGCGACAAAAGCCATGTGAAAAGAGTTCTTGGAAATTTACCTTCTTTGTTGGACATTCAGCCAAACAATGTACTGATCAAGGCCGCTACTATGTTCTGGGATGAAAAGAGGTTTGTTTTCCTTTTCGGTAATATAGAGATGACACCCCTTCTTGATGAAATAGGAGGCTTTGTTGGGCCTCCCTGGGATAGCCCTGGTATGTTGTTACTAGAAAACTGCACTTCTCGAGTGTTTCTGAAAATGATGGGTTTTAGAAAGAATGATGAGTTAATTTTCCTGAAAAAGACTTATATACCTTTCGAGCGTTATGGGCACAGCACGTCCTACCATATATATCATGACGAGTTTGCCATTACTTCTCTAGGTTGGAATCATCGCCGGGTTTTTGTGTTCATCGTCTATTTTCTACGGATGCTGGTGATGTGTGGCTATAATTCATGGTTTACTGCATTATGTGTCTTACATTTTATGTGCTTTAATGGTAAAAATACACCTCGTTTGAGCATAATGGATTCTATTTCATGTGAAGATGAATTGGAGATGGAATCCGAGCTAAATGGATGCATAAACGTCAAAAATGCGCTCAAGAATCAAAAGGAGTGACCCTGGCTTTAGCCAGGCTTTAGACATGTAAAGCCAGGTGCTACCAGGCGTTAGACACATAAAATCTGGTCATACCAGGCGTTATCCAGGAATTAGACACATTGGCAGGCGTTTTCCTTGTAACGCCCGGCCCAAGATCAGGCCCAGTCTGAGTTTTAAAGGCTTTAAGTGTTTCCCGGTTTGACTAGGAGTATCCTACACGTTTATGGCTTGTCCCAAAACATGTAAATAGACCTAAAAACACAACTTTGAGGGAATTTTGCCATTAGAGACAAGAGGAGATCGTGGAACACTACTCAGAATAATAAAAACATTGATTTTTACCTCCTTTATTCCTTACTCTGTAATTTAATTATGCAAGTTATTTTGGATTTGATTACTATGATCATGAGTAGCTAATTTATTTAATCTAAGGTTTTTGTGGAACCCATTGGGGATGAAATTATTGTGATATTAATATAGTTTTTCTTGGTTGTTAATCTCTATTTGTTCAACTATGTTCTCGTTATAGTTGATTAAAGGGCCCTTAATTAGTTGTTACTATTTATTATGTATCTACTTGAGAGAGAGTGCATATTTAGGTAGTTGTTTCAACAACACCACCCCCGGAGTATAGGAGAGATCCATAACTGAGGATTTAGAGGTCGGATTAGAGATAATGATACCTCGGGTGCAATCTAAAGTGAACTGTAATGCAATCTAG
This sequence comes from Nicotiana paniculata, assembly GCA_005239505.1. Lineage (NCBI taxonomy): Eukaryota > Viridiplantae > Streptophyta > Magnoliopsida > Solanales > Solanaceae > Nicotiana > Nicotiana paniculata. Next base: position 150,701 of record ML307934.1, read on the forward strand.
CTAGCGTAACTTGAGAGAGTGCGTCTAGTAAATTATCATAATTACTTGAGAGAGATGTATCATAACTAGAGTGTTCATGATTGATAGAGACAACTAAGTCAAAACTATAGGAAATACACAAGAAGGAATTTCACCAACGGGGGAAACCATAACCTTAGACCTTTATTACAATTGTTTACACCTTATTGTTAGTTAATCTTTAGTCTTATTATTTTCATTCAGCTGTAGTAGCTTAAACAACACCAAGTGATAGTCATAATGTTTGAGGAAGTTGATTATTGAGAATTTGGTAATCTAGCAACAACAGTTGATACGTTGGTTCCCTATGGGATTCGACTCTGGGATAAATACCTGGATTATATTTGCAATGCCCGCTTAGTCTTTTAGTAGATATATTTGAGCATGATAAAAATTTTGGCGTCGTTGCTGGGGAATTAACGGTATTATCAATTGTAGTTGAAGAAAAATAGGAAAATTCCTAAGTATGGTCAATTTTCTTTGATTTCATACATATACTGAATGTCTAACGTTTGTTGAATCGGTGGTACAAGTATATGCGTAGAAACTGCTCGAGAACTGGTGAAGTATTTGAAGCCTTGCCAGACCCGAAAAAGTTTTCAAGGCCTTGAACAGGGCCAACCGTAGAAGCAAACAACAACCAAACATTGAACACATTGAACCAGGCATGGCAGAGCTGAACAACAGAAACAACATGAATGTTGGGGATGGTGCGGTCGACACAGCTGCAGGATTGCAGCGCCTGAGGTACACATGGTACCTGAGGCGCCATTATACGACTGGGCACAACCCACATCTGACAACTTGGCAACTGCGATTTTTGTCCCATAGATTGAAGCAGAGTTTTTCCGGATTACAAATAATATGCTGCACTTGTTGCAGAATAAGGGGCTATTTTCGGGGTCGTACGTGATCCTCGGCAACATTTAAAGAACTTTCTGTCCATCTGCAAGACCCAGAGGAAGCCGAACGTCATTATGGAGGCATTAAGATTGTTATTATTTCCATTCTCGATGACAGGAGTTGCCCAGACTTGGCTCAACTCCCTCCCTATCAACTATATTGCAACATGGGAGAAGTTGGTCAAGAAATTTCTGAATAAATTCCATTCACCAAATAAGATAGCACAACAGATAGATGAGATCATAAGCTTCAGGCAGAAGCCCATGGAGACACTGCATGACACATGGGAACGATTTAAAGGGATGTTGGCTATCTATCCTCACCATGGAATTCCTGAGAAAATGTTGGGACATCGATTCTATATGGGTTTGGCTGATGGTGTAAAGGCCAACGTTGATGCTTCAGCTGGTGGATCATTCCTTAGCAAGACATGGAGAGAATGCCAGATTCTACTTGATACGATGGAACAAAATTCAGGATGGGCAACCAGGGGTGCTCCTATTACCCTATATGTTCACTCAGTGCCATTAGATCCATCCAACACTATGGCTGAGAACATGGCTACTTTGATGAAACAAATGAGTCTTCTTACGAAAAAGGTAGAGGAGTCAGGGATAAAGCAGCAAGTTCATATTGTGGATACTACCAATGGGGGCTTATACACATCTTGCATTAGTAAACCAATTGGTAATCAGTGGAATGCAGATTGTGATCACACTCCTTACCCAGAAAACATGAATTATGTGTCAAACTATGGAGGCTAGAGACAGGGAGAGCGGAATTGAAATCAGCAATTTCAACCATATAGACCACCTCATCAGCAGCAGAACAATGGAAAAATGGGTACCATGATACCTTATGGTAATGTGGCACCTTACCAAAGGCCACAAGGGTATAACAATCAGAATCAGCAACAGGCATACCACCCTCCTCAGCAACAACATGGGGGGAGGCAAGAAGATGGGTTTTCTAGGCTTGAAGCAATGATGCAACAGGTGATTGGGTCAACTGCCAAAATTAGTGAAAGAGTAGATGCTCATGATTTAGCTATTAAAAATATTGAAGTGCAGTTCGGCCAGATTTCAATGGCAGTGAACACTCGTCCTCGTGGGACTTTACCGGCAGACACTCAGGTAAATCCTAAGGATCAGAGCCCAAGGCAACTAATGGCAGTGAGTCTTCGCAATGCTAGGGACATAGACTTGGAACTGGAGATAGCTCGTGAAATCAGGCAGGCCGAGACACTAGTACCCGTGCCGATTGAACTTGATGATTCAACAAACTTGACCAAAGTAACAGTGCAACCTTTTGAAGGAGAACCCAGTGCACAGAGTGAGGCTGAAAAAGAAGTGGAGATTGCCCAGGAGCCGGTAGTTGAGGTGGTGGCTGAGAAAGAAAAGTCCCAAATCACTGGGAAAAAGAGACCGCCAGCTATATTCCCTCAGAGGCTGGCCAAATACCAAAATGATGAACATTACAAAAAGTTCTTGGATATGTTGAAATAGATAAAGGTAAATATTCCTCTAATTGATGCTCTAAAGGAGACGGCTGGCTATTCGAAGATGATGAAGGACTTGATGTCCCAAAAATTTAATTTCCAAGACTTGGAAACTGTGACTCTTACACAGACTTGCAGTTCTGCAGTGACATGACCAATTGCAGAGAAGCTGTATGAACCAGGGAGCTTTACAATTCCCTGCACCATTGGCAATTTTGCTTTTGCCAAAGCACTGTGTGATTTAGGGGCCAGTATTAATCTCATGCCCCTAGCCATTTACAAGAGACTGGGGATTCATAGAGCCAGACCAACTTCTATGTTATTGTAGCTAGCTGACAAGACGGTAAAGAGACCGTCAGGCATTCTGGATGATGTATTGGTGCAAGTGGGGAAGTTTGTGTTTCCTACTGAATTTATGATACTAGATTGTAAAGTGGATGAGGAGATTCCCATAATTTTGGGAAGTCCATTCTTGGCCACAGGCAGAGCCCTTATTGATTGTGAAACTGGGGAGCTCAAGATGAGACTAAACGATGAAAAATCACATTCAATGTGCAAAAATCCATGAGGCGACCAAGTGAACTCGCCAATTGCTATCTCATTGATGTTGTAGATGTGATAGTGGAGGAAGATGAAACGTCCTTAACTATTGACGACCCCCTTGCTGCATGTTTGATGAATTTGGGTGAGGTAAATGGGGAAGAACTGGCAGAATAAGTGTTAACACTTGAAGGAAAAGGGGTATGGACGAGGGCTCTCGAGTTTGAGTCATTAAACTTAGAGAAAAGAGAGAGCCCGCCGGCCAAGACATCTGTTGAAGAACCACCCAAGTTGGAACTGAAGCCACTGCCACCTCATCTAGTTAAGAGGAACAAAGAACCCATGGATGATGACTTACAGGAGGTGCTAGTGGAGAAGGCCAGAGTAAAACACCAACAATCAATCAGACTAGATTTTGAGGATGTCAATGTTGTAGAAAAGATACTAGAGTTAACCAAGGACATTGATGATACATATTTTGTTTAATCTAGTGTCATTAGTGTTGAGGATGTTGATTGCATTGGTACACACTCCAAGCATTTTTTTTCATATTGTGTTTGGATGATGATATGAAAATAGAGTCATCTGAACCACTTGAGGAGTCAAGGAATAAGGAACAAGATGCCTACACTCTAGAATTCTTCTTGCTACAAAGTTGGGAATACACATCTCATCTAAAGGCCAAGAAGTGCAGTTTACTACATTGTTTAATTGGGCCAGTCAGATTCGATCCACCACCCTAGGAGCATGATCATAGAGCAGAATCAAAACTTGGGGTCCAATTCATAAGTTCAAAGTGGAGGCATATAGTGATTCAAGCGTTTGTTCGAAGGAGAATGGAAAGAAAAACTAATGGAGAGGATGAACATGATGAAGGATGGAGAGCATCAAAGGATGATGACGTTGCTTGATCAAGGAGTTTCTTGCACCTTATTTTTACTTCTTGTTTTGTCTATATGTGATGCACTGAGCACATTGCATGATTTAAGTGTGGGGTGTTGTAAATATTTATTGTGGTTTGTTGTGTTTAGTGTTCTTTCTTGTTAGTAGTTTTAGCTTTTCATGTTAGTAAGTTTTTTAAGCTTTTCATGTTAGTAAATTTTGTTTTTTTTTTAAAGTTTTGTAGCTTTTTCTCTTAGTCTTTTTATTTTAGGTAGAAAAAAATAGAAAAAAAATTAGAAATATGTGGACTCTTCCCGACAATGGATCTCCTAGACAGTTTTCTTGAGGGAAGTATGTCTAAAGAAAATACCAAAAGGATTTTTGTTTTAGATAGTGTAATAATTCCCCCTTGGTTTTTCTTTGTGCCGCGGTTCTTTTCCAATGGTTTTTGGTTGAACCGGGTGTAGGTAATTTTTTTAATTTGTAGGTGTTAGAACCTTGAGGCTAAGAAATTAACTGCAGCAATATATCTGAACTCTGTGATGCCTTAAGAATAGTTAGTACTCTGGTTGTGATGCTTAGGCTCAATTTTTTACTCTAGGATAAGTACCTTAAATCGTGGATTCTTAAATTTGCTTAACTGCTTTGACTGGAGTGTCGTGATAGAACCAATTCTGATGAGTTATGTGCCATGTCTGTGTGAGATTTTATATGTATTCTATGCAATGCATTTGATGTCTAGAACTTGCCCTGTGTGTGTGTGCGAAGCGAAATAGTAGTATTGTTCAGTCTAGGAAGTGATATAGGCATTTCTTTGTTAAGCCAGATATATAAAGTTTACCCACCTAATTTTTCTGTATCGTAGTTAACCCCGTTGAGCATATAATCATGTTTCTTTGGCAACCACATTACAAGCCATAACCCTTTGTTTGAATCGATCATATATTTGAACCTTGTCACCTCTCGTAAGCACTGGAAATGTGATAAAGTATGGAAAAGTTAAAGTGTGGGGTGGTAGGTTGGCTTTTGAGTGGAACAATTGAAATAAGAAGAAAGGTGCATGAAAAAAAAGAGTTGTCAATCGAAGCCACTTGAAACAAAAAAGGGAAAAAAAGAAAAGAAGAAACAAAAAATATGACAATAGTATATTGTATGAAAAAGAAGTATTGATGATGGTGGATAATGATATATGTGTACTTAAAGAAGTATGGGGTAATATACATTGATGTGAAGGTGGAGTTTGGTTTGATATAAGTTTGAGGTTTGAATGCTAAAGTATTTATATTAAAGTGCTTATGGAGATGTAGTCACTCTTATATATAAATGTATCCTGCCCATCCCGCAGCCTACATTACAACCAAATAAAGTCCTACTTGATCCTAGACTGAATGAGCTCGATTGATAGAGTAGTGCACTACGGGCAAGCCTATGGTGCATCTTTTGTGGCATATAAATATTATTTCTGAGAGTGAGTAAATTCTTTCTATCTTGAGTTCCTAAGTGTTCTTAAATTTCTGTGTGTGGAACTAANTTATATTTTATGTGCTTTAATTGTAAAAATACACCTCGTTTGAGAATAATGGAGTCTATTTCATGTGTAGATGAATTGGAGATGGAAGCCGAGCTAAATGGACGCATAAACGTCAAAAATGCGCTCAAGATTAAAAAGGAGTGACCCTGGCTTTAGCAAGGCTTTAGACATGTAAATCCAGGTGCTACCAGGATTTAGCCAGGTGTTAGACACATAAAGCCTGGTCATACCAAGTGTTATCCAGGTGTTAGACACATAAAGCCAGGTGCAACCTGGCGTTTGGCTGGCGTTTTCCTTATAACGCCCGGCCCAAGATCAGGCCGAGTCCGAGTTTTAAAGGCTTTAAGTGTTTCCCGGTCTGACTAGGAGTATCCTACATGTTTAGGGCTTGTCCCAAAACATATAAATAGATCCAAAAACACAACTTTGAGGGACTTTTTCCATTGGAGACAAGAGGAGATCGTGGAACACTACTCAGAAGATTAAAAACATTGATTTTTATCTCCTTTATTCCTTATTTTGTAATTTAATTATGCAAGTTATTTTGGATTTGATTACTATGATCATGAGTAGCTAATTTATTTAATCTAAGGTTTTGGTGGAACCCGTTGGGGATGAACTTTTTGTGATATTGATATAGTTTTGTTTGGTTGTTAATCTCTATTTGTTCAACTACGCTCTCGTTGTAGTTGATTGAAGGACCCTAAATTAGCTGTTCCTATTTATTATGTATCTACTTGAGAGAGAGTGCATATTTAGGTAGTTGTTTGAAAAACACCACTCCCGGAGTATAGGATAGATCCATAACCGAGGGTTTAGAGGTTGGATTAGAGATAACGATACCTCGGGTGCAATCTAAAGTGAACTGTAATGCAATATAGCTAGCGTAACTTGAGAGAGTGCGTCTAGTAAATTATCATAATTACTTGACAGAGCTTTATGATAACTGGAGTGTTCATGATTGATACAGACAACTAAGTCAAGACTATAGGAAATACACAAGAAGGAATTTCACCAACGGGAGAAACCATAACCTTAGACCTTTATTACAATTGTTTACACCTTATTGTTAGTTAATCTTTAGTCTTAATATTTTCATTCAGCTGTAGTAGTTTAAACAACACCAAGTGATAGTCATAATGTTTGAGGAAGTTGATTATTGAGAATTTGGTAATCTAACAACAACAGTTGATACCTTGGTTCCCTGTGGGATTCGACTCTGGGAAAAATACCCGGATTATATTTGCAACGCCCGCTTAGTCTTTTAGTAGACATAGTTGAGTGTGATCAGCTGGTATTCCCAATACAAGGAGAAAGATCCACACTCGTTTAGCTATGGTTATCGAGATCTTAATGGAAGGAATTGAGGGACAGACTTACGCAATTGCCCCAATGATCGTGGCAGAGATATACCGAGCTTTGGACTGTTGCAACAAAGGATTTAGGCATTTTGAGGGATGTAATCAATTACTACAAATATGGCTATTGGAACATCTTCAAAGGGGACAATACCATCAAGAATTCCCGCGACGACCATGGAATGACCACATAGCTTTTAACCATACAGAAAGAATGACTTTCATTCCAGATAGGTTTGCACAACCAGGAAACGCTGTGGATTGGGTACATTTTTTAGCACCTTGACTGGCGACAAGGTCCATTAGATGTTCAAGTTATTCCCTACTAGCGAGTTCATCATCAGGTCAAGAGATGTTCCTCATTTAGTGTTGATTGGGTTAATAGGTATCTATCCTTATACTCCTATCAGAGTCATGAGGCAGGCTGGGAGGAAACAAGTCATACCACGAGTTTCCAAGATGGTCCACTATAAGGCGGACTTCCAGGGTAATGCCATTTCTTTCAAGTTCAAGGCACAACACATGTGGCACCTAAATATCATTGTGGAAAAATATACCATCGGGCCAGATCAGTATCATACCAGGCATGTGTATTTCTACCCGTCATGGTTGGATGATGACATAGCAGGAGAAGTCAAGCTAGGGATTGATCGGGGAAACAGGGTCATAGACAACGATGTCGAAGCACAAGTAAAATACAAGAGGTTATGCAAAGGATATTTCAGTCTGAGCCTAGAGACTTAGAACAACACAAAGTAGGCATAGAAGCAATCAATTAGTTGAGGGGAATCGCTACGAAATCAACAGAGAGGTTGTAGTATTTAGAGCAAGGTCTGATGGAGCTTGAAGGGAAGATAAGGAAAAGTGTCGTGGATTTTCCAAATGCAGAGGGCAATGAAGGAGGACATCTAGAAAGGTCTTATCTACTGCTGGACATGTGCGACATGGGGAATCTGATCGATGGGTCTAAGAAAGCCAAGCTTGGAGAAGGTCCCTATGGGACCGAGTAGATTAGAATTGATGTTTACTTGTTTCTTATAGTCATTTTAGAAATAAGGCAAATGCTACTAGTAACTCCTTTTAATTATTATCATTCTAACAGAGATTTGATCTATTTATCATATTGATGAAATGATGGAATTATCGGCATTGAGTTTTCTCCAAATCTATATGTCGCTAAGACTACCTAGGGCACAATGAGGTCCCCCAAATTAGGACGCGAATTTATAATTCCACAATACGTGTTTAAACATTGCAAATATCCTTTCAAAACTCCATATTGACTTGTTACCTTTTTTACTTTTCTTTGTTTTGATTATTCCCATCACCTAAGGTTGGTTTGTGCATACTGGCATCATCAGCATACCATACCAGATCCAGAGGTCCTCCAACTCCTCCTTCTCCAAGTGATCCTAAAAGCAAGGGAAAAGCTAAGATGGACGACATGAATGGTATCAGGAAAGACAACGCTACATATGAAGAAAATGTTGAGACTTCAAATGGTCGGAGTACTCAGGCACAGAATGATTTGACTCTATGGTTGGAGCAGAAAATACTGGATTTACAAGGGGAACTTGAGCAGGTCCGCAACTTGGAAAATCTCTCCCTCGCTTTAAACATCCCAGATATCAACCAACAAAATGCCCAAAACCCAGCACCTCCTCAAAACACACCAAACCAGCATCCACAAAATCCTCCTACCCTCATCAATACGCGACACCTCCCCAAAATCCTAATCCTCCACCAATACTAACTCCTCATCAGCACCAACATCATCCAACCCAATACCCATAGACTACCATTTACCATACTCCTCAAAACACACCACAACCTACCCCCGATCCATACTCAACCAATGATCACCACTATACCCAAATCCCTGGTATCCAGCAAAACAACCCCATATACATAGAAATTCTACCTCATCCTTCACAACAAACCCCATATACACAAGAATCCGCCAGGAAGAACCTCTTGATCAATAATATGATAGAGGAACTTAAGAAGCTCATGAGTCGAGTCCAAGGCGTCGAAGGAGGTAGAGGCATTGAGGCATTGAGGATTTGAACTATGAAGATCTGTATATTCAGCCGGACATAGAACTGCCAGATTGTTACAAACCTCCAAGTTCGAAATGTTTGACAGAACAGGTAACCCAAAGGTGCATCTGAAGAGATACTATGACAAGCTCGTAGAAGTTGGAAAAGATGAAAAAATTCGCATGAAGTTATTCATGAGGAGCCTCACTGGAGACACCCTATCTTGGTATATCAGTCAAAATACAAAGAAGTTGGTTAACTGGGTAAGCATGGCGTCAGATTTCATGGATCGGTTCAGATTCAATACGGAGAATGAACCAGATTTCTTCTATATGCAGAATCTAAAGAAGAAGCCGACATAGACTTTTCGTAAGTATGGTACTCGGTGGAGATCGAAAGCTGCAAAATTAAGGTCGACATTGGAAGAAGAGCATATGAACAAATTCTTTGTCCGGGCCCAAGATCCGCAATACTACGAGAGGTTAATGGTTGTTGAAAATCAAAAATTCTCCGACATCATCAAATTGGGGGAAATAATTGAAGAAGGAATTAAAAGCAGGATGGTAACCAATTTTGAGGCATTACAAGCTACCGACAAGGCCTAGCAGTCAGGAATCATATCCAAGAAAGAGGAAGTAGGGGCCCTGATGGTGGACCAAGTTCTGAAATCTCCTCTTATATACCAAACACCTCCATCCACATATCAACCTTCACCTCCAAGATATCTGCAACCTACCACCCCCAATCATACTTATAACCACCAGCCAGCATATTACCACTCACCGCCAGCCCGCCAAAACTATCAAAAACCCAGACCAAACTTTGACCGCAGGCCGCCCAGACAATACACCCCTATTGCTGAACCTATCGATCAGTTATATAAGAGACTGAAAGCTGCTGGTTATGTCACTCTTGTTCCCGCTATTGCCATGGAAGACTCCTCTCAATTGGTCAGTCCAAATAAAATATGTGCCTACCACTCCGGCATGAAGGGTCATACCATTGATGAATGTCGCACTCTGAAAGAAAATATCCAGACGCTAATTGAAACCAAGGTTATACAAGAAAAGGAGGTTGCACCTAACGTCTGCAATAATCCCCTCCCGGATCACAGGGGCGAAGGGGTGAATATGATAGAGACCGATGAAGAATGGGACCCAAAAGGGTCAATTGGGCGCATTCGAGAAGGGGATGATCCTAAGAAACCTGCAGTCACTCTCACTCCTATTGTGGTACAGATATACAGCCACCAGTCGAAGTTGAAGTAGTTGCACCAACTCCGTTCGAGGTGGAAGTAACAACACCTGCAGCTGCGCCTACTCCGTTTGAAGTAGAAGTGACCACACCTTTCACTGTGATGGTAGCACCCGAACCATCCTTTAATTTCAAAGTCATACCCTTGGACTATGTTGCAGAAGCCAGAAGGAAAGGAAAAGCAAAAATGGAAGAAACTAGTGCAGCACAAGGGATTACCCGAACGGGCAGGCTTTATACAGCTGAGCATCTAGGGGGAACAAGTAAAGAAGCCGCTTCCAAACAGCCTATCATTGAAACTGGCCCAGATGATCTTTGGAGAAAGGTGCAAGCGAGTGAATACTCTGTAGTGGACCATCTGAACAAAACCCCTGCTCAGATATCCATTCTATCATTACTGCAGAATTCTGAAGCACATAGGAATGCCTTGATGAAGGTATTGAATGAAGCTTACGTGCCCAACAATATCACCAGTGGGGAAATGGCTAACATGGTAGGACAAATACTGGAGAGCCATAAGATCACTTTCTATAAAGACGAATTGCCGTTGAACGGATTAAGCCACAACAGGGCGTTGCATATTACGGTACAATGTGAAGATAAATTCATTTCCAAACTTTTGATAGATGGAGGTTCCAGTATCAACATCTATCTATTGATGACTTTTACGATATTGGGCAAAGGATTACATGAAATATGGTCAAGAACTATGAACATAAAAGCATTCGACAGATCTCAAAGGGCCACGATCGGGGAAACCAATCTTTGCTTACAAATGGGACCGACTTGGTTTGATGTCGAATTCCAAGTACTCGACATATCCGCCTCATACAACTTATTGTTGGGAAGACCCTGTATACACGTCGTTGGCGCTATGGCATCCACTCTGCACCAGGTTGTGAAGTTCGAATGGAACCATCAGGAGGTGATCATTCATGGAGATGGGAGTAATCTCATTTGTACCTTTGTTCCAGTCGTGGAAAATTTAAGGAATTTGGGTGGAGAGACTTATCATCGTATTGAGTGTGTTAATGCGATTGAAAAATACAAGTGGTGGAGCAGCAAAATAGAGAGCATACTGGCATGGGAAGGATATGAACCTAGTAAAGGGCTCGGGAAGAATCTCTAAGGTATTGCCAAACCAATACAGCTAAAACGTCACAGCATGACCTTTGGATTGGGATATCAGTACATCTGGCATGAGTATCAGAATTGGTCGCTACCATGGCGCGGTCCTTACTACCCTCTTGAACAGCCGATACTGCATCTGAGCCAATCCTTCCATCAAGCTGATATGATGTGGGGATCCGAAAAGAACGAAGTGCTAGCTAGTTTGAGGAATTTATTTCTTGAAGAGGAAGACATGGATTGTAGTGTAATATTTGAGGAGGAGGAGGAAGGCCTCGTCATCCAGACATTGGAGAAGAGGGTTGTTCTCAGGAACTGGACAGCCACACCATCAAGGCCCGCCGAGTCCCGGGGTAGTCTGGTTGCTAGTGTCATTTATTTTGAAAACAATTCCTCTTGAGCATTTTGTTTTAAATAATTTTTCAGTATTTCGTTTTGGAAAACATTGTTTGAATCATTGAAATCGTTTTTATTTAACATTTTGATATTTATCAATGGCTTAATGTTTTATTATTTATGACTATTTTCTATATCTTTCTCTCTACAGCATTACTATTTCTTACCTTGGTGAACCAACTACAGTGACATGTAATGAGACAACGCAACACAAGGAAAGTGACTCGGAAGAAATAGAAGAAGAAGATGGAGTACCTGAGGAAATTGTCAGAGAAGTCGAGAATTTTGAGAATAAGCCTAAGTCCAACCTATAGTCAACTTGGGAGATTCCAATATAGTCAAAGAAACTCGCATAAGCATTCATTTCTCACCATCAGAGAAGGAAGAGTACACTCATTTCCTGAAAGAGTATGAAGGCGTTTTTGCATGGTCGTACGATGATATGTGTAACGACTTTACCGGTCGTTTTGTGTTAGTGGACCTTGTTCCCCTAAATGACACTTCCCATAGCGGCTTATTGTGATTTATGGCTTGCGGGGGCGGGTGGCCCGGGATTTAGAAATGTTTAGAACAATATTGGAACACTTGGTTCCTTAAGGTTGGCCTTTAAGGCCAAAGTTTGACTTCGGTCAATATATTGAGTAAACGACCTCAGAATCGAGTTTCGGCGATTCCGGTAGCTTCGTATGATGATTTCGGACTTGGGCTTATGTTCGAAATAGGTATTGGATGACCCAGTGCGTTTCGGCGCCCAATATCGAAATTTGAGTTTCCTTAAGTTTGAAATTTGGTTGGGAACGTGTTTTTGTGTTATCAAAGTCCGAACGGAATTTTGACACCGGGAATAGTTCCATTATGTCATTTATGACTTTCTTGCAAAATTTAGTGTCATTCTGAGTAGTACAGGTCGGTTCGGCGCATTGAAAGCGAATTCTAGAACTTTAAGTTCAAAGTTTCATTCAATTTTGTTTTAGGGTCGAATTCTTAGTTTCGTTGTTGTTTTTCACGTTCCGAAAATTTGAGTGAGTCCGTACCATGAATACAGACCTGCCAGTGCCTTTGGACGGGGTCCCGAGGGGCTCGATTGAGTTCAGACCCCTCGGAGATAAATTCAATAACCAGATTTTTCACTGGTTGGTTTGCTTCAGTGCGATCGCAGGTACACTGATGCGATCGCATAGAAGGGATTGGGCAGGGGTGGTGAATGCCCTGTGCATTCACACAAAAGCACCGCGATCGTGATGGGTTGGGCTCTTGACCCAGTGCGATCGCACACTCCATCCGCGTTCGCACAAGAAACCAGCCTTCGGCCAGCCCAGCTATTCCTTACCCTATGCGTTCGCAGGTCTCTCTCCGCATTCGCACAGAAGGCCCATGAGGGCCTGGTCACTTAAAGCTCTGCGATCGCACTGCCAAGACTACGATCGCATAAAGTAGACCACTGGGCAATGTGTTTTTATAACGGATTTAATTCACTTCCTCATCTTCTTCTTCTTCCTTGGGAAAATTTTCGGAATCCGGACATGCGGGCCGGGGTTGGATTTTGGGATTTCTTCAAGAATGGTGAATTTGACTTAATAATAGGAGAATTCTATGCTTTGATTATAAATTGATATATTTGTATAACATTTGGCTAGTTTCGAGTCTGTGGGTGTCGAGTTCGGAGTTTCGGGAGCATTCTTGACCCGGGGAATAGGTGCGAAGCGAGGTGAGTCTCCTTTCTTGTAAGTGGGAACTGTCCCCCTAGGTGATTTAAATGTTATATGTGATAATTGTGGGGGCTACATACGTACAAAGTGACGAGAGTCCGTACGTAGCGACTATTACTATTATGTCCGGGTAGTTAGGCCCACATCATGCCTTGTGTTTTGCTTGATATGAACTATATGCGTAATAAATTAAACATTACATGTGGCTTATTTCCTTGAGGTCATGGAATTTGAGAAATACTTGTTAGGAATTGTTCACTGAAAAGTAATTTAAAAAGGAATAATATGTGTGCATGTGACCGTTTAATTTACATTCCGCGACCGGAGTGTGATTTCCCCCACTCTTATGGGAACAGGCCGTACGCCATGGCGGATTGAAAGAGAACTTTTGGTTCGGGCTGTTCAATCCTCGACAGTGCATAGAGAGGATTACTTTAGGGTAGAGATGCACTTTTGGTTCGGGTCGTTCGATCCTCGGCAGTGCATAGATGTGAGTACTTTATGGAAAGGTGCACTTATGGTTCGGGCTGTTCGACCCTCAGAAGTGCACGGACATGACTATCTAATCCAGTCGGTTGTCCTTACCCTGCATGTGCATGATTTATTTGTTGCTAAATTCATTGATATTGATTTGACAGATATTTGGGGGAAGGTGAAGTAGTAATTGTTTTATTCATTCCCAGTACTTCCTTGGATTTCAGTGCCTTATATATATTTGTTACTTCACTGCCTTTACATGCCTACCATTTCTATCATATTCTGTTAAATTTTATTGTCGAACCTTAGTGAGTGTAATGTCGACCTCTCGTCACTACCTCTTAGAGGTTAGGCGGGATACTCACTGGGTACATATATATTTATGTACTCATGCTACGCTTCTGTACTTAATTGTACAGGTTCTGAGACTGGGGCATCTGGTTGTCGGACCGGATCTTGACTTTGATTATAGACGGATCTGACTTCACGGTGAGCTGCTTTTCTCCTGGGGATCTCCGGCAGCACCATGGGGCTTCTTTTGCTTATTTCCTGTTTATTTCCTTCAGACATTGGGACTGTATATTATATCTTTTGTATATTCTGTTAGTATGCCCGTAGGACTTGTGACATAAGTTCCTAGCACACACGTGATAGTTATTATGGATTTCGTGTTTGTATATATATTGGCTCACACCTCTTCATGACTGCTTTTGATTAAAAACTAGCTAATTATCCTTTTCGATTCATGTTTTAAGTTTTAAAAACTGAGTATAAGTTGAAATGTTTAATCTAATAAGATAGAACCCTTAGTAAATTGAGAGTTGGCTTGCCTGACCCCACTGTTGGGTGCCATCACGACCTAAGTTAGGATTTTGGGTCGTGACAACATGGTATCAGATTATGAGGCCATATTTTCAGAGTTGTCTTGTCATGCACTCATGATACTACCTACTGATGTAGAGAGGGTGCGGAGATTTGTGGCTGGGTTGCATCCAGGTATTAGGGACACCATGGCCCGAGAGGTGGAGATGGGTACTCTTTATCAGCTCGTGGTAGATATTGCTCGCAGGACCGAGGGGTATCGATCGACGAGCAGGGAGCAGGGGCAGTAGGACAAGAGGGCTAGATTCTCTGGAGATTTCAGAGGTGCCCCAGCTAGGGGCAGAGGTCAGTTTAGTAGTGGTCAGCTCAGCAGGCCTTTATATTCAGCACCTTCACCACCTCCTCGAGGTGTTCCAGCGAGGCCTCATTTCAGCGCCATGCCAGAGCGTTCCTACCATCCTCCAGCCATTCAGAGTTCACCCAGTGGTTCTCCCAGTCATCCGAGATCCTCCGACCCCTACTTTAGGGCTATGCCAGAGGGGCATCGCCCTCTGTACGTTCAGGGTTCTTCATCGGGGCAGCAGACTATGGTACCTGGGAGTTGTTACAAGTGTGGATAGCCAGGTCATATGAGGAGGTAATGTCCCAAGTTTTGGGGAAAGGCCGTAGAGCAGGGTTACCAGCCGATGGGTCCGGCACCAGCAGTCCGGCCACCTAGAGGTGGATGACAGGCCGGCAGGGGTCGTCCTAGAGGTGGAAGTCAGGCAGCTCTTGTTCACTCCAGTGGAGCTCAGTCTTTCGGCCAGATCAGATGCAGTGGCCTCAGACACCGTGATCACAGGTATTATCTCAGTATGTGGTAGAGATGCTTCAGTATTATTTGATACAGGATCCACCTATTCATATGTTTCAGCATTATTTGCTCGTTTTCTGGATGCTCCTCGCAAGTCCTTGGGTTCTCTTATATATGTGTCCACTCCTGTGGGCGATTCTATGGTGGTAGACCGGATTTATCGATCTTGTGTGATCACCTTCTGTGGGTTCAAGACCAGAGCAGACCTTTTCTTGCTCAACATGGTTGATTTTGAGATTATTCTAGGCATGGATTGGCTATCTCCTTATCATGTCGTGCTAGATTTACATGCCAAGACAGTTACTTTAGCCATGCCCGAGTCGCCTAGGCTGGAGTGGAGAGGTCCCTCAGTTAGTGCAGCCAGTCGGGTTGTTTCATTCCTGAAGGCTCGACATATGGTCGAGAAGGGTTGTCTATTCTATCTTGCTTATGTGCGGGATACCACCGCCGAGTCTCCGATGATTGATTTAGTGCTAGTGGTTCGAGATTTTGCTGATGTATTTCCTTCAGACCTTCCAGGGATGTCTACGGACCGTGATATTGATTTCTGCATTAATTTAGCTCCAGGCACCCAGCCTATATCTATTCCTTCGTACTGTATGGCTCCGAAGGAGTTAAAGGAGTTGAAGGAGCAGCTTGAGGAGTTGTTAGCTAAGGGGTTCATCAGACCGAGTGTATCGCCGTGGGGTGCTCTAGTTCTATTTGTGAAGAAGAAGAATGGGTCCATGCGGATGTGTATTGATTACCGCCAGTTGAACAAGGTTACCATTAAGAACAAGTATCCTTTGCCGTGCATCGATGATTTGTTTGACCAGTTGCAGGGTGCTCATGTGTTTTCTAAGATTGATTTGAGATCGGGATATCATCAGTTGAATATTCGGTCTTCAGATGTTCTGAAAACTGCTTTTCGTATGAGATATGGCCACTATGAGTTCCCGGTAATGTCCTTTCGCTTGACTAATGCCCCAGCAGCTTTCATGGACTTGATGAATAGGGTGTTCAGGCCATATATTGATTCCTTTGTTATCGTCTTTATTGATGACATCTTGATTTACTCACGTAGCCTGGGGGAGCACGAGAAGCATTTGAGAGTTGTGCTCCAGACTTTGCGAGAACAGAAGTTATATGCTAAGTTCTCCAAGTGTGAGTTCTGGTTGGATTCCATGGCATTGTTGGGGCATGTGGTATCTGGAGAGGGTATCAAGGTTGATCTTCAGAAGATCGAGATAGTTCAGAGTTGGTCATCCTACTTCAGCTACAGAGATTAGGAGCTTTTTGGGCCTAACTGGCTATTATCGCCGATTTGTGGAGGTGTTCTCTACTATTGCAGCTCCATTGACTAGATTGACTTAGAATAATGCCCCGTTCCGATGGTCTGACGAGTGTGAGGCGAGATTTCAGAAGCTCAAGACAGCATTGACCTCAGCACCAGTTTTATATTGTCTCTCGGTTTTGGGTTGTATGCAGTATATTGCGACGCTTTGCGCGTTGGCTTGGGGTGTGTGTTGATGCAGGAAGGGAGAGTTATTTCTTATGCTTTGTGCCAGCTGAAGGTTCATGAGAAGAATTACCATGTGCACGACTTAGAGTTGCGGCGATTGTTCATGCTCTTAAGATTTGCAGGCACTACTTGTATGGAGTGTCCTGTGAGGTTTATACATACCGCCGTATCTTGCAGCACTTGTTCAAGCAGAGGGATCTGAATTTGAGGCGGCACAGATGTCTTGAGTTGTGAAGGATTATGATATCACCATTCTTTATCATCCGGGCAAAGAAAATGTGGTAGCAGATGCTTTGAGCAGGAAGGCGGAAAGTATGGGTAGCTTGGCTTATATTGCAGTAGAGGAGAGACCTCTGGCCTTGGACATTCAGTCCTTGGCCAATCGCCTGGTGAGATTAGACCTTTTAGAGCCTCGACGAGTTCTTGCACATGTGGTTGCTCAGTTTTCGTTATTGGGGGAGATTAAGGCTCGGCAGTATGATGATCGGTGTTTGGCAGAGCTACGGGAGACAATAGTTCAGGGTAGGACCAAGGAGGTTACTATTTGCAAGGATAGAGTTCTGAGACTTCAAGGCCGCTTATGTGTTCCTAATGTAAATGGCCTGAGGAAGAGGATTCTAGAGGAGGCACACAGTTCTCGGTATTCTGTCCATCCTAGTGCTACGAAGATGTGTCGTGATTTAAAGTAGCATTATTGGTGGAGGTGGATGAAGAAGGACATTGTGGAGTATGTGGCTAGGTGCCTTAATTTCTAGATGGTTAAGTATGAGCACCAGAGGCCAGGAGGCCTACTTCAGCAGATGCCCATTCCGGAGTGGAAGTGGGAACGCATCATTAGGGACTTCGTGGTTGGGTTTCCTCGAACTTTGCAGAAGGTTGACGCAGTTTGGGTCATTGTGGACATATTGACCAAATCGGCGCATTTCATTCCAGTGGCTACTACATATACTTCTGAGAGATTGGCACAGATCTACATTCGGGAGATAGTCCCGTTGCACGGTGTGCCGGTGTCCATTATATCATATCGAGGTCCTCACTTCACCTCAAACTTCTGGAGAGCATTGCATAGTAAGATGGGTACCCAGATAGACCTCAGCACAACATTTCACCCTCGGACTGATGGTCAGTCGGAGCATACAGTTTAGATATTGGAGGACATGCTCAGGGCATGTGTGATTGACTTCGGAGGTCAATGGGACCAGTTCTTGCCTTTGGCCGAGTTTGCTTACAATAATAGTTATCAGTCCAGCATTGAGATGGCACCATTTGAGGCTTTGTACGGTCGGATGTCGTTCTCCTATCGGGTGGTTTGAGCCTGGCGAGGCTAAGTTATATGGCACCGACCTGGTGAGGGATGCTTTGGAGAAAGTGAAGTTGATCTAGGAGAGACTCTGCACAGCACAGTACTGACAGAAGAGTTACGCGGATCAGAGGGTGCGTGATGTATCATTTATGGAGGGAGATAGGGTCTTGTTGAAAGTCTCGCCTATGAAGGGTATTATGAGGTTTGGGAAGAAGGGCAAGCTAAGCTCGAGGTTTATAGGTCCCTTCGAGGTGTTGCGGAGAGTTGGGGAGGTCGCTTATGAGCTGGCTTTACCTCCCAGTTTATCAGGAGTTCATCCAGATTTTCATGTATCCAGGCTTCGTAGGTACCACGCCGACATCTCTCACGTGGTTGATTTCAGCACTATACAGTTGGATGATAGGTTGGGCTACGAAGAGGAGCTAGTTGCTATTACTGATAGGAAGGATCGCCAGTTGAGTTCCAAGAGAGTTTCTACAGTGAAGGTTCAGTAGAGAGACCAACCAATCGAGGAAGAAACCTGGGAGTTCGAGGAGGACATGCGGAGCAGATATCCACACTTATTCAGCACTTCAGGTATGATTCTAGACCCGTTCGAGGACGAACGTGTTTAAGAGGTGGAGAATGTAACGACCCGACCCGTCGTTTTGCATTAGCGGACCCCTTTTCCCTAAATGAAACTTCCCATAGCGACTTATTGTGATTTATGACTTGCCGGGGCGGGTGGTCCGCGATTCAGAAATGTTTAGAACAATATTGGAACACTTGGTTCCTTAAGGTTGGCCTTTAAGGCCAAAGTTTGACTTCGGTGAACATTTTGAGTAAACGACCTAGGAATCGAGTTTTGACAATTCCGGTAGCTTCGTATGATGATTTTGGACTTGGGCGTATGTTCGGAATGGGTTATGGATGAACCAGAGGAATTTCGGTGCCCAATATCGAAATTTGAGTTTCCTTAAGTTTGAAATTTGGTTGGGAACGTGTTTTTGTGTTATCAAGGTTCGAACGGAATTCCGAGATCGGGAATAGTTCTATTATATCATTTATGAGTTTCTTGAAGAATTTGGTGTCATTTCGAGTAGTATAGGTCAGTTCGGCGCATTGAAAGCGAATTCTAAAACTTTAAGTTCAAAGTTTGATTCAATTCTGTTTTGGGGTCGAATTCTTAGTTACGTTGTTGTTTTTCACGTTCCGAAAATTCGAGCGAGTCTGTATCATGAATACAGACCTGCCGGTGCCTTTGGATGGGGTCTCAAGGGGCTCGGATGAGTTTCGGACCCCTCGGAGTTAAATTCAAAAACCAGATTTTTTACTAACTCGTTTCCTTCAGTGCGATCGCAGGTGCACTGATGCGATCGCATAGAAGGGACTGGGCAGGGGTGGTGAATTCCCTGTGCGTTCGCACAAAAGGCACCGCGATCACGATGGGTTTGGCTCTTGACCCAGTGCGATCGCACACCCCATCCGCGTTCGCACAAGAACCCAGCCTTGGGCCAGCCCAGCTATTCCTTACCATGTGCGTTCGCAGGTCTCTCTCCACGTTCGCACAGAAGGCCCATGAGGGCCTGGTCACTTAACGCTCTGCGATCGTACTGCCCAGGCTGCGATCGCATAGAGTAGACCACTGGGCAGTGTGTTTTTATAACGGGATTTAATTCATTTCCTCATCTTCTTCTTCTTCCTTGGGACAATTTTCAGCATTCAAAAGGGGCAAATGACCTAGTTATTGAAGGTAAGTAAATTCTACTCTAATATTAGCTTCATGCATGGATTACAAGCTAAATTAACTACCTAAATTAGTGAAAACTAAGGATTTGGGGTAGTAACCTAGGGCTTTTGAAAATGTAGAAAATTACCCGTCAATTAGCTATGAAATCAAGTGAAAATCATGTACTAATGATCCTTAAGCTATGGTGAGTGTTTCCTTCGAAAATTTTCGGAATCCGCGCATGCTGGCCCGGGGTTGGATTTTGGGTTTCTTCAAGAATGTTGAATTTGACCAAATAATAGGAGAATTCCATGCTTTGAATATAAATTAATATATTTGTATAACATTTGGCTAGTTTTGAGTCCGTGGGTTTCGAGTTCGGAGTTTTGGGCCCATTCTTGATCCGGGGAGTAGGTGCGAAGCGAGGTGAGTCTCCTTTCTAACCTTGTAAGGGAGAACTGTCCCCCTAGGTGATTTAAATGCTATATGTGATAATTGTGGGGGCTACATACGTACAAAGTGACGAGCGTCCGTACATAGCGGCTATTACTATTATGTCCGGGTAGTTAGGCCCACATCATGCCTTGTGTTTTACTTGATATGAACTATATGCATAATAAATTAAATCTTACATGCGGCTTATTTCCCTTAGGTCATGGAATTTGAGAAAAACTTGTAAGGAATTGCTCACTAAAAAGTAATATAAAAAGGAATAATGTGTATGCATGTGACCGCTTCGCAATTTACATTCCGCGCGGAATGTGATTTCCCCCATTCTTATGGGAACGGGCCATACGCCATGGTGGATTGAGAGATGCATTTTCCGTTCGGGCCGTTCGATCCTCGGCAGTGCATAGAGAGGATTAGTTTAGGGTAGAGATGCACTTTTGGTTCGGGCCGTTCGATCCTCGGCAGTGCATAGATGTGAGTACTTTATGGAAAGGTGCACTTATGGTTCGGGCCGTTCGACCCTCGGTAGTGCACGGACATGACTATATTATGTACCTTTCATGCGCATGATTTATTTTTTGCTAAATTCATGGACATTAATTTGACAGATATTTGGGGGAAGGTGAAGTAGTAATTATTTTATTCATTCCCAATACTTCCTTGGATTTCAGTGCCTTATATATATTTGTTGCTTCACTGCCTTTACATGCCTACCATTTCTATCATATTCTGTTAAATTTTAATGTTGGACCTTAGTAAGTGTCGTGTCGATCTCTCGTCACTACCTCTTCGAGGTTAGGCGGGATACTCACTGGGTACATATATATTTATGTACTCATGCTACGCTTCTGTACTTAATTGTACAGGTTCTGAGGCTGGTTCATCTGGTTGTCGGACCGGAGCTTGACTTTGATTATAGACGGACCTGGTTTCACGGTGAGCTTCTTTTCTCCTGGCGATCTCCGGTAGGATTTTGGGTCGTGACAATGTGACCGGATTGAGAACATCCATAGTGGATCATAAGTTACCCACCAATCCGATGTGTCCACGGTAAAGTAGAAGCTCAGGAAGTTCAAGCCAGATATGAGTCTAAAAATCAAAGAAGAAGTCACCAAGCAAATCAAAGCTAAGGTCCTTAGGGTCGTTGAATATCCAACTTGGTTGGCCAACATTGTGCTGGTTCCGAAGAAAGACGGGGAAGTCAGGGTGTGTGTTGATTATCGGGATTTAAACAAAGCAAGTCCCAAAGATGATTTCTCACTACCAAATATACACATAATGACCGACAATTGCGCCAAGCATGAACTCCAATCCTTTGTAGATTGTTTCACGGGTTATCATCAAATCTGGATGGATGAAGAAGATGCCAAGAAAACAGCTTTCATCACACCATGGTTGTACTGTTACAAAATGATGTCGTTTGGTCTAAAGAATGCTGGGGACACTTACATGAGAGCCATGATAACTATTTTCCATGACATGACACACAAGGAGATAGAAGTATATGTGGACGATGTCATCGTCAAATCCAAGAAAGTTGCAGATCACATAACAGATTTAAGAAAATTCTTTGACCGGGTGCTGAGGTACAATTCTAAACTGAATCCCGCAAAATGTGCCTTTGGAGTTCCTGCCAAAAAATTGCTAGGATTCATCGCCAGCCGCCGAGGAATTGAGCTAGACCCATCAAAGGCCAAGGCTATCCAGGATTTACCACCACCAAAGAACAAGAAAGACGTAATGAGTTTCTTGGGACGTCTCAACTACATCAGCCGCTTCTTAGCACAATTAACTATGACATGTGAGCCGATTTTCAAAATGCTGAAGAAGGATGCCGCCACCAGTTGGACTGAAGACTATCAAAAGGCTTTTGACAAAATCAAAGAATACTTATCCACACCACCAGTCTTAGTCCCTCTAGAGCCTGGTAGACCACTGCTACTCTACCTCTACGTACTAGATGGGGCTTTCGGTTGTGTCTTGGGAGCACATGACGAGATAGGAAGGAAAGAATAGACCATATATTATCTGAGTAAGAATTTCACACCCTACGAAGCACGTTATTCTCTGTTGGAACGCACTTGATGTGCTCTGACATGGATAGCCCAGAAATTAAGGCACTACATCTTTGCTTATACCACCTATCTCATATCAAGGATGGATCCTTTAAAATACATCTTCCAGAAGCCCTATGCCTACGGGAAAACTGGCAAAATGGCAGATATTGTTGAGTGAATTTGATATCATATATGTAACTCAGAAGGCAGTTAAGGGACAAGAATTAGCGGATCATCTTGCAGAAAATCCTGTAGGAGGAGAATATGAACCATTAAAATGTATTTTCCTGATGAAGAAGTGTCATTTGTAGGAGAGGATATTGTTACAGCCTACGACGGGTGGAGAATGTTCTTCGATGGAGATGCAAATTTCAAAGGAGTAGGTATCGGTGACATTTTTGTGTCGGAAACGGGTCAACATTATCCGGTGTCCGCCAAACTCAGATTCTCATGCACCAATAATATGGCGGAGTATGAAGCTTGAATATTAGGGCTCAATTTGGCTGTTGACATGAATATCCAAGAATTGCTGGTGAACGGTGATTCAGACCTGCTGGTACACCACCAGGTACAAGGAGAATGGACTACAAAGAATACCAAGATATTACCATATCTATATCATGTATAAGAGATGATGAAGATGTTCACGAAGATAGAGTTCAGGCATGTCCCGAGAATCCAGAATGAGTTCGCAGATGCATTGGCCACTTTATCTTCCATGATACAGCATCCAGATAAGAATTTTATCGATCCCAGACAAGAATTTTATCGATCCCATTCCGGTAAGGATCCATAATCAGCCAGCTTACTATGCTCACGTTGAAGAAGAAATAGATGGAAATCCATGGTTTCACAATGATTGTCCAACCATTTCTTCCAAAGTTGAAGAATTTTGTATAGAAAGACTCCAGATCTAGGGCTATCATGGTGTGTTGACGCGACGGAAGCTTCCAAACTGCTTGAAGAGATACATGATGGAACTTGCGGACCGCATATGAATGGTTTTGTTATTGCCAAGAAGATACTTAGAGAAGGATATTTCTGGATGACTATGGAAACAGACTGCATCAGGTATGTCCAGAAATGTCATTAGTGCCAAATACACGCAGATATGATACGGGTGCCTCCAAAAGAACTAAATGCAACAAGTGCACCTTGGCCTTTTGCTGCCTGGGAAATGGATGTCATTGGACCAATCGAGCATGCCGCTTCAAACGGTACAGGTTCATTATAGTGGACATAGACTACTTCACAAAATGGGTTGAAGCTGCATCTTACAAAGTTGTAACCAAGAAAGTCGTCGCAGATTTCGTAAGAAACCATATTGATTGCCGATTCGGGGTTCCAGAATCCATCATCACTGAAAATGCCGCCTGTCTCAACAGTGACCTAATGAAAGCTATGTGCGAGACCTTAAAAATAAAACACAATAACTCCACATCATACTGACCCCAAATGAATGGAGTCGTGGAGGCTGCCAACAAGGACATCAAGAAGATACTAAGGAAGATGGTAGAGAATCACAAGTAGTGTCACGAGAAGTTACCATTTGCCTTATTGGGATACCGTACTACAGTCCGCACGTCAACTGGGGAAACTCCTTACCTATTAGTCTATGGTACTGAAGTCTTCATCCCCGCCGAGGTAAAAATTCCTTCCTTGAGAATTATCAGGAAGCTAAACTCAATGATTCAGAGTGGGTAAGAAGTCACTATGAACAATTAGCTCTCATTGACGAGAAAAGAATGAATGCAGCGTGTCATGGTCAACTTTATCAGAACAAAATGTCCAGAGCTTTCAACAAAAGGGTCAAACCTAGACAGTTCGCACCGGGGCAACTGGTGCTAAAACGAATCTTTCCACATCAGGATGAAGCCAAAGGAAAATTTTCACCCAACTGGCAAGGATATGGTTCACAGAGTACTAATAGGAGGAGCACTCATACTCGCAGAAATGGATGGAGAGATTTGGCCAAAGCCTACCAACTCAAATATAGTTAAAAGACACTATGTTTAAAGTTGTTTACATTTATGAAATTGATGTAACTGAACTACGCTTGACCTAATTCCCATTTAAGGAGGGGATACGTAGGAAGCCATGCGGGTTCGGTTAGAATTCAATAAAATTTTCATTTTTCCCCACAATCAGAAACTGGGGCAAAATTTTGAGAGGACCCTCAAAATTCCGGAGCAAGTTCAGCCAATGACACCGTATGCGAAACAGATAGAAATCGTCTGAAAAACTGGGGAAGAATATTGAGGAGGACCCTTAAATTCTACGGCAAGAAGGTTGCAATGTCCCTGATAGTATCATAGTTACTGGTTCATCTAATTCATTTAATATTACATATTATTGTGTTTTAAATGCGCATATATTTTCAAAAACTTTATTTTTTTTAGCCAAATGCTACCCATGGTAACTCGAGCAGGATTTCAATGCGGAAGAAAAGTAACGGAAAGCCGAGATATCCGTGACTGGTCGAGGATCGTGGCGGAAATCTCTGAATGGATAAAATCAAGAAAAGCAAGCAGGTAGAGGAACGAGCCAACCTTCCTGTAAAACTTACAATTTTTCTTTGGATGTAAGAACAAGGAATAGCTGCAAGTACGTGCGAACCTTAGAATCACTATATTCATAACGACAAAAGCGGCTAAAGGAAAATATATCCCCAGCTAAGAAACACTCTTCTATCACTTATTATCTATTCATTGCATGAAACTAAGCATTGTCTCCATCCTTGCATGAGGATAAGCCTTGCCTCCTTAATTGCATAAGTCTTTGCTCTACCTTCCTCTGCATGAGACTAAGCATTGTCTCCATTTTGCATGAGGCTAAGATCTACCTCTTTAATTGCATAAAGTCTAAGCATTGCCTTCCCATTGCATGAGACTAAGCATTGTATCCAATCGTGCATGAGGCTAAGACTTGCCTCCTTAATTACATAAGGCTAAGCTCTGTCTTCCCATTGCATGAGACTAACCATTGTCTCAAATCTTACATGAGTCTAAGCGCTACCTCCTTAATTGCATAAGGCTAAGTTCTACCTTCCCATTGCATGAGACTAAGCCTTATCTCAAATCTTACATGAGGTAAGCTTGCTTCCTCAATTGCATAAGGCTAAGCTCTGACTTCCTTGCATGGAACTAAACCCAGTATCCATTCTTGCATGAGGCTAAGCCCTGCCTGCTCAATTGCATAAAGCTGAGCTCTACCTTCCATACTGCATGAGACTAAGCATTGTCTCCAATTTTGCGCGAGATAAGCATTGTCTCTCCTTGAATAACCACAAATGTTGTGTTGTTCAAAACCTTGCATTATTCTCTTTTCTCGGGGCTAAGCTCTGCCCCCGGTTCTACACAAGACTAAGTTATGTCTTGTTTCATCTCAAGCATCATGTCTTTGCATCTCATGGGCTAAAGCATAGCCAAATTTTTTGAAGGCGTCATAGTCCGAAGGCATCATCCTCATAGACGAAAGACACCATGCCATGGCCTGGGGTTCATTCAATATTGCACATCATTATTCAAAGGCATCATCGTTCGGAGGCACCATCTTTATAGCCCGAGAATATCATTTAATGGCTTGCGAATCCCCTATCTCCCAATTCATGGTCGGGACATCATGGTATAAAGATACCATCCTCATCATCCAAAGACATCTTTCATAGTCCAAAGGGAATTTGCATCATTTCTAAATTCTCGCAATAATCCATGTATATTTGCAGGCATCGTGTTTTAAGTTTTGCAGGTGATCCAGGAAGTAACCGTTCTCCTAACGGGAGCAATCTTCGCTCCAGTTTCCATTCAACGTTCATATCTTGTAACTATGTCAAACGTAACCGACCACCGTCTGTTACCCATTTCAATCTAATAACCATTCAAATATCCATAATCATTCCCAGATACATCCATTTACAATCTCGATATTTTCCTATCCAGAATATCTTGTATGTTCTTACAATTACTCCATAGGTTTATTCCATCGTTGGATCCAGAACAACACATGGCCTAATTCCTGTAAAACCAGGGATAGTAGGCAGCTTAGAAACTAGGTTCCGGCCTATATTTTTCAAAATTACTCCATTCGGTCAAAATCAGTCATCATTTCTTTGCCCGACAACTCTTTCGTCCTTTCCGGGTAAAGAGGGGCAGCTATTGATACCTAATTTTTCCCTCATAATTTCCAAATATATATATATATATATATATATATATATATATATATATATATATATACTTTCAAAATATTGCATATGCATCATCATTTGATTTACAAGCATACACAAGTATTTTTCATAAATTTAAAGACGTTAAATCAATTTATTTCTGTATTTTTATAATATGAATATCCAATAATTACCCTAAATATTATTTTTATGATGATTTAATCATATAAACTTATTATTTATACCAATATGAGGTTCTAAATATTTTTAGTACATTTATCATAATTACATTTGTATTTATCATAATTATATTTTTATTTATTAAATATTTTTTATAAATTATTTATTTGTTAAATAGTGGGTATTTAAAATTTAGCTTTAAAATCCCCTATTTTCGGATTTAACCCACACCTTTACAGCAGCCCAAGACCCATTAGCCCAATCCCGATACCCATTTAAACGCCTAACCCAGGACCCCTTTAAATCGTGACCGTTGATCTCTAAGATCAATAGTCCACGTTACACCCGCCTCTTTAACTATACCTAAACCCCTAACCCTAATCATTTTATACCACCCCGTCGCGCTGGAATCCCCTTGTCTCTCATCTCTCATGAACCCTAGTCGTTGTTCCTATCAACCCCTCCCCCCCCCCCCAATCAGGCCCCAAAACGGAATCCACCATGGATTCCCTTACCTTATTTACCTATCCTCACCATTAGACACTCGTCTATGATCTTACTTAGTTTCTTTCCTAACATAGCAAGAAATTCTTGCCAAAATCTAACTGAATAGGTTCACACCTCTGATTTATGTGGGTATTTCGTCTATGTTCATCATTGATTCTTTGAGAGTAACGATATTTTCCATATTTGTTGATGGTTCTTACCTACCCCAAATTAGGGTTTTCATACGTTTTCAACCGGACCAAAATAGGTCTGGTTCTTCTGATTTTGATGTTATTCCGCTTCAATTCGTCTTATTTTGTGCGATTTTTACTTTATTTTCCACTAATTTCACACTTTTCCTAAAACTAGGGTTTGAAACTTTCTCCTTTTCTTACCGATTCTGGTGAATCTTTCCTTTTTGTGTTCGGTTACTTTCATTACGTATGTTTTCCCCTATTTTTACCTTAATATTTGTTTAAATATTCTGAATAATTTTTGTTTTGGTATTATTTATGTTTCCTTTAATAAGTACCCAAATATTCTGAATAATTTTATGAACGATTTTACATTTCATGTATTATGTGTTTCTGCCTAAAATATTCTGAATAATTTTTGAGTACGTCCTTAACTTGTTGAACCCCTTGAATTGTGCCCTAAATTACCTATAACTGATTCTAGAATATTTTTCTTGCATATGACTGATTTGTTTCTATGTTTATGTGCTGATTTCTATCACTATGTATAATATTCCCACATTCCCTTTAGTGGGACCTTCGACTACTTTCTAAACTCACTATAGACTTACTAGACCTA
Source organism: Nicotiana paniculata (assembly GCA_005239505.1). NCBI lineage: Eukaryota > Viridiplantae > Streptophyta > Magnoliopsida > Solanales > Solanaceae > Nicotiana > Nicotiana paniculata. The sequence goes on from ML307934.1 coordinate 178,772, forward strand.
AGGTTATTCTGATTTTGCATTCTACACTATAACTTTGGCCGGCAGGAAGCCAAGGCCAGTCAGCTGTGAAATCTTGCTATATATTGTGCACTTCCATACTTTGTGCATTTTTTCTCGCTTAACTAGTGAGTCACTTAACTTCTGCACTTTCATCCTTACATGTCCTGATTTTTATAGGTGACTAATACTGAATTTATTATTCAATATGCTTTGGAAGGGTGCTTAAGCATAGCCCTATCAAATCTGTATGGCTTAGTCCTTTAGCGCTTAATTGCTCCTAATGTTACCTTTTCTGAAGTTATTTGAACTTATTTAAGGTCTATCCAGTTAGTGCATCAACCCTTGAATGTCTATGAACATGTTGATGCTAATTTCTCCTAATGTTACCTCAGGAGGAGGTTGATGCATTATCTATGGCCAAGTGCGAGGCCGATGAGTTTGTCTCTTAAAACAAAAGGGATGTTGCTGCCGTGAATGATCGGGCCAGGGAGATATCTAAGAAGGCCGAAATAAACTGGCTCAGGAAGTTGCTCATGCTCGCTTACAATCCAGGAGGCAAGCCTTCGAGATCTAATGTTTCGGTGCTTCAGTTTCAGAGAATAACAGAAGCGTTGGAACGCCTTTGGGGCGAAGTCGGACAGGTCAATTTCTAATACAATGCGTTGAAGGCGCAGATAGGCGTTCATGCAGTGACCCAAAGGAATGCTTTGGCCAAGGCTTCTGCCCTCGAGATACAACTTCACAATGCTCGAGAATATAACTCGAGAAGATGAGCAGGATTGCCAAGATCGAGACTGATCTTTTGAAGATGAAGGCCGAGGTCGTGGACACCTGGGCTGAAGCTGAAGAAGTTTGAGCAAAGGCCGAAAAAAAGTGGTCGTTTATTTAAAAGATGTTGTTGATGCTCAGGCTGAGCTGAGGGGAGCCTTTGACAGAGAGAGGAGGGGTAATGAGTATGACCTATACAGGTCTTGAAGGGAGACCCTCGAAGATATTCATTCTGGCTCTTTATGCTTGAAATTAGGGTCTTATGAATTGGTCGTATGACCTTTAATGTGGCTAGCGACTTGGGCTCTTACGCATGGGGTCGGTATGACCTTTAATGTGGCTGGCGACTTGGGCTCTTACGCATGGGATCGGTACGACCTTTAATGTGGCTGGCGACTTGGGCTCTTACGCATTGGGATGGTATGACATTTAACTGGGTTTTTTCGAAGTTTTTTCGAAGTAATTGGAGGCCTATGATTTTATGGCAACAGTCGGACGTCTCCGAGTCACGTTAGTTTAGTCGGAGCCTTATGACAGTGGTCATTGTATTTGGCCACCTTTTATTCCCCGAGTGAGATAGCATCAGCGTCTATATCGAGGGTATTCCTTTTTAGGGGTCTTACAAGTTTGAATATATAGCCTCGACTTTGATATAGGTATTATGCCTTTTTAAGGTCTTACAAATTTGTACATGCGTTGCTTGAGGTCTTACAGATTGTTGATATTGCCTCATGGAGGGCTTATATTGTTGATATTTCCTCATGGAGGGCTTATTATTGCCTCATGGAGGGCTTACATTGGTGCCTCATGGAGAGCTTATGATCTTGAAATTGCCGGCCTTGAGGTCTTATATCTTAGACTTTTTAATGACTCGATGGGGTGACTGTCGAGAACAATTCCCGAGTCGGGGTTGTGCCTCTTTTTTTTAAGGCCTTACAAATTTGATGTTGCCTCAGTTGAGGGCTTATAGATGCAACATGGACTCATGGAGGGCTTATATTGGTTCCTCGTGGAGGGTTTATGAGCTCAAAGTTATCGGCCCTGAGGTCTTATGGCTTTGCATTTTTGATGACTCGATGGGGTGACTGTCGAAGACAGTTCCCGAGTTGGGGTTATGCCTTTTTTAAGGTCTTACAATTTTGACATTGCCTTGTTTGAGGGCTTATAGATGCGACATTTCCTAGTGGAGGGCTTATATTGGTGCATTGTTGAGGGTTTATGAGCTCGAAGTTGTCGGCCCTGAGGTCTTATGGCTCTGAGTTTTTGATCACTCGATGGGGTGACTGTCGAGGACAGTTCCCGAGTCGGGGTTATGCCTTTTTTAAGGTCTTACAATTTTGACGTTGCCTTGTTGAGGGCTTACAGATGCGATATTGCCTCATGGAGGGCTTATGATCTCGAAGTTGCCGGCCCTGAGGTCTTATGGCCCTGAGTTTTTGATGACTCGATGGGGCGATTGTCGAGGACAGTTCCCAAGTCGGAGTTATGCCTTTTTTAAAGTCTTACGATTTTGACAATGCCTTGTTGAGGGCTTACAGATGCGATATTGCCTCATGGAGGGCTTATGAGATCGAAGTTGTCGGCCCTGAGGTCTTATCACTCTAAGTTTTTAATGAGTCGATTGGGTAACTGTCGAGGAGAGTTCCCAAGTCAGGGTTATGCCATTTTTAAGTTCTTAAAATTTTGACGTTGCCTTGTTGAGGCCTTATAGATGCGATATTGGCTCATGGAGGGCTTATGAGCTCAAAGTTGCATGCCCTGAGGTCTTACGGCCTCGAGTTTTTGGTGTTAGTCCCCGAGTGTTTGGGAAATTTCTGACCCTGTGCCCGTTTCTTGTGAAAATAGCAAACTTCTTTGACGTGTGAAGTGTTTTGATGATAAATTATTCTCTTCCGATTACTTGGTACAAGTATACATTTTTTCACCATCGAGGGTTCGATTATTCTATGTGGAAACGGTTCATTCGACCGCTTGGTCCTATACATTGTTCTCCTGTCGAGATCCTCTTTGGCATATTTCTGTTTCTTCGAGGAGGTGATCTCCCGGTGGGATGCCCCTCCGTATTTGAGGTTGATCGAAGAGAAGCCTTGACTACTTGATGAGTTCTCCTTAGGTAGCATATGGATGTTTCCTCGTTAAAAACCTCGTCAGTAAAACCCATTTGGGATAAAATTCGACTTGAGGGAAAAAGAGTGCAACGCATGCTTTAAAACCTAAGGCCTTCGAGCTGGAGGGTGATTCGATTCCTTTCAATCGAACACCTGCACATAGATTAGTGTAAAACGTGAAGGAAAGAGGGAGAGGATTGTACCTTAACTGTGGTGGCGTACAAGCCTCGATATGCTTTAGTTACTCGCTCTGAGGACGCGACACGATCCTTTATTCGTTCATCGAGAATGCAGTTTGTGATCGTTACTTGCTTGTTTTTTGGCTCCTTCGATGTAAAAAGTGCCAGCGTCGATGCCACATCATGCACTACGAACATTTCTTTTGTTGTGTTCTGCTCTCTGGGCACTATTTTTACTCCATCCTTTGCAGGAAACTTCATCATTTGATGAAGGGTTGACGCCACCGCCCTCATACTGTGAATCCATGGCCTTCCAAGCAAGGCATTGTATCTCATGTCACCTTCGATGACATGAAACTCGGTATTTTGAATTGTACCGGCCACGCTGACTGGGAGGATGACTTCCCCTTTCGTTTTTTCACTCTCCATGTTGAAACCGTTGAGGACACGGGAGGCGGGCACGATCTGGTCGAGCAATCTTATTCGCTCTACCACCCTCGACCTAATTATATTAGCCGAGCTACCTAGATCCACGAGCAGATGTTTAATCTGAAATTTATTCAAAAGAAAAGAAATTACAAGTGCGTCATTATGAGGTTGAGACAAGGTCTCGATGTCCTTTTCGCTGAATGAAAGAGCATTTTCAGGTATGTAGCTCCAAGTTCGTTTTTCCCTGGTGATGGATACTTTAGTTTGTTTGAAAATGGGTCCCTGAGGGATGTCTACTCCTCCAATAATCATGTGGATGACGTGCTTTGGTTCTTCTGTTTCATTTTTCCTATTCGCCTCTCTTTTCCCAAAATTGGTTTTTAGCTCGGTCACTAAGGAAATATCGAAGATGCCCTTTGCTAATCAGTAGGGCTACCTCTTCTCGAAGTTGTCTGCAATCCTCAGTCCTATGACCGTGGGTACAGTAATATTCGCATATCAAGTTATAGTTCCTTTGCGAAGGATCTGATAGTACGGGTCTTGACCACTTGGTGTCTTTGATTTTAACTATGGCCGATACGATGTCTGAAACATCAATGTTGAAGTTGTACTCGAATAGCCGGGTGCCTCTACCAGCCCTGTGTGCCTGTCGAACCCTGCTTTGTTCATGAGTCCCCGAGGATGCTGTCCTCGATCCATCCTTTGGTCACTTCGAGGTATGTTATGCCTTGGGATATTTCTCTGATTTTCTATATAAGGTTGATACCTTTCTTTGCTTGGCCTCGGCTCTCTTTCTAGAAGCGTTGATTCCTTTGCTAAGAGCCTGCTAGGATACACCAAGCCCGAGAGGGCTTCTAATTGGTCATCCTCGACTCTGATCTTTGACTGATACATGTTGTATACATCCACCCAAACTGCGGCGGGATACTCGATTAAGTTTTGCTTCAACTTCTTTGAAGCTATCGAGCTTCGTTCATTCAAACCCTGAGCAAAGGCTTGTACTGCCCGATCATCGGAGTCCCGTGGTAATTCATTCGTTCTAGTTGGAAGCGGAATACGAACTCCCTTAACATATCATTCTCTCTTTGTTTGATTTTGAAGACATTAGACTTCCTCGTAGCGACCTTGATGGCACCAGCGTGTGCCTTCACAAAAGAGTATGCCATCATGGCAAACGAATCTATCGAGTTCGGGGGCGGGTTATGATACCACATCATGGCCCCTTTGGATAGTGTTTCTCCAAAAAATTTCAATAATACAGATTCAATCTCGTCATCTTTTAGGTTGTTCCTTTTCACAGCACAAGTGTAAGCAGTAATGTGCTCATTGGGATCCGAGGTCCCGTTGTACTTCGGGAGATCGAGCATTCTGAATTTCTTCAGATGGGCTTCGGGACCGCACTTGATGGGAGTGGATTTTGCACGAACATTTTTTGAATCTACACCCTTCATAATCGGGGGTGCTCCCGGGATCTGATCAACCCTCGAGTTATAGGTATCCACCTTTTTGTCGTCAGCTTCTCTCTTTTTTTCGCATGATTCAATCCTCTTTGTGAGGTCCTCGAGCATCTTTATAATAGTGGGTTCGGCTACTGACCCGTTATTGCTCGACCTTTCTGGTGCATGTTCGACCCGAGGAGTCATTTCCGGTAGTGCTGTACTTGGAGGTTTTTGATGGCTTTGTAGCTGAGCAATAGCCATTTGTTGTGCTTGCAGAATCTCAAAAATGACATGAAAGCTAACTTCTCTTTCCTTTTGAGCAGGGGCTCCCTGTGATTCACGCTGGTCTCCTTCACGCACACTTCCGTCTGTATGAGAGCTTATATCGACATGTTGAGCATTGAGTGAGCCTTCATCGATGGGGATTGTTACCGGTACCCCTTTAGGGTTTTGCGGTGGTACACCGGCACCTGAAGTAGATGCGCCATTCTGTCCATGATCCTCAGGACCGTTGTTTCATGTGCGTTCACTGAGTTACACATTTTTTACCTAAAATTGAAGATCTTGGTCAAGAAAAAGTGTAAAGAATAACTTGTGTTTCTGGAAAACCAGCACTAGAACAATCACTATTATTTTAGCCCCACGGTGGGCGCCAAACTGTTTACCTTGAAAATGGTAATTACAATTATATTGGATTTTGTGGTTCTAAAAATACGTGATCTATTTTAATACCAGTTGTTAGGAAATAGATGCTAATTGAGCGTTAAGAAAATGAGATAAGAACAAAGGAAAATGGAGTTGTGCAAACCGAGCAGATAAGAGATGGGGTCTCAAGTTGATCGAGAACAGGACCTCGAGGTCTAGTTTGAAGGCTTGACAGAGGATGACCGATGAAGATATAAAATTACTGAAGGCCTTGAAGATGGACTCTTGATGATCAATAATGAGTAATAAATGACGAACAATTAATAAACACAATAAATGAAAGGTAATAAATTAAAGGAAAAATTTGTAGAGAATGTTTGAGTTAGGGAACAGAGAATGTTCTTGTTCTTGTATTGAATATCATATGTGTTAAAAAATGACAAGGGTCCCCTTTATATAAAATAGGGAATCACAACATAGTACATGTATAATTACTACAAAGATAGACGGCTGGTACAGCCATTTAATGCCGCGGTACGGGCTTGTACTATTTTGCGTACTTGGTCAGCTTTAACCACATGCCTTTTGGGGATTTCCCTCTTTTCCATGATGGTCTTCGACTTACACCGCCTTGAGGTCTAGAATCCTCGACATGCCTCCTCGATGCCAAAACTCGAACCGCTTCGAGCCTTCTGAGTGCCGTAATGATCACAAAATCGGGCTCTCTGATTTAGCCGTATACAATATAATTTATACATCATATTATCACGGTCATATGGTACCTTGTATGGTACTATTCCATAAATATCGGGTATTATAGCTCGGACCGTATTTTATCTCAAATCGACAACCTTCAACGAAACTCATTTTCTTTAATTCATCTACCATTTACCCTTCATGGAACTTACTTATCGCTTGTTATAAATATCATAAATACGTTAACCTTAAGATAATTTCATCCCCGAGTCTACGTCGATTAACTGAAGACGAAACTTTAACGTACAAAAACACGAGATGTAACATTTCCCCCCCTTAGAAACATTCGTCCTCGAATGTTTAACTCTCTGGGATCTATATGACTTTGGCAGAGTCACCTTTGTAACAATACTATTACCAAATTCCCACATAGGACCACAATCATCAGTAACGACAATGGCCTCACACGACCAATGATAATAACTAACACAAGAATCCATACACGTACCTTAAGGTTGTGATGTCTCAGTTGGACCCTTTTCTGGAGCAGGAAATAAATAGGGATATATAGACTTTATGTCTTCCTTGGCCTCCCAAATAATTTCTTCCACCTTGTTGTTTCTCCAAAGTACTTTCACCGAAGCTACATCAAAAGTTCTTAATCTCCGAACTTGTATGTCTAAAATAGCAATGGGAGTTTCTTCATATGATAGTTGCTCTGTGACCTAAACGTCGTTAACTGACACAATTCTGGAAGGATCTCCGATACATTTATGGAGCATAGACATATTAAAGACTAGATGGTCTAATGTATCGAGGGCTAAGTTTTCCTTTCTTTCCAAACCTCATGACACCTTTCATCGATGATACCTTTAGGAATACCCAGTCGTCAACCTGAAACTCCAAGTCTCATTGTCGATTATCCGCATAAGACTTCTGACAGCTTTGAGCTTCTAACACACTTTCCTGTATAAGCTTAATTTTCTCGATTTCTTGTTGTACTAATTTTGGTCCTACTAACATAGTTTTCCCAACATTGAACCACCCTATAGGCGATCTACACTTTCGTCCATAAAGAGCTTTGTATAGAGCCATCTGAATACCGGAATGGTAGCTATTATTATATGTGAACTCAATAAGCGTCAGATGATCATCCCAGCTACCCTTGAAGTCTATCACACAAGCTCATAACATATCCTCAAGTGTCTTAATAGTACGCTCAGCATGTCCGTCTGTCTGGGGATGTAATGTCGTACTAAGACATACTTGAGTCCTCAATCCTTTTTGGAAGGACCTCCAGAAGTTAGTTGTAGATTGAGCTCCTCTATCTGAGATAATAGATAAAGGGACGCCATGCAGTCGTACTATCTCCTTAATATAAAGCTTTGCATAATACTCTGTGGAATATGTAGCCCTAATGGGCAGAAAATGGGCTGACTTTGTAAGCCTATCAACAATCACCCATATCGAATCGAACTTTCGCTGGGTACATGGTAAGCCTACGATGAAATCCATATTAATTACTTCCCATTGCCAAGTCGGAATCTCTATATCCTGCAATAATTCATCGGGTTTTTGATGCTCAATCTTAACCTGCTGACAGTTAGGGCACTGAGCAACAAACTCCGCTATATACTTTTTCATTCCGCCTCATCAATATACCTCCTTGATATCATGATACATCTTTGTTTCTCCTGGATGGATAGAATAATGAGAATAGTGAGTTTCTCCGATAACCTGTCGATGTAGCCCTGCAACATTAGGGACACATAATCGTCCTCGATACCTTAGGACTCCTTCTCCTGTAATTTTGAACGGTGTCTTCTTTTTCTTAGGGGTAGTATCCCTATAATGAACTAACACAGGATCCTCGTACTGGCGTTCCTTTACTTCACTTACTAAAGAGGATGTTGTCGTATCCTGAATAGTAATTCCAATATCAACTGAGTCCAGTAACCGAACTCCAAGACTAGCTAGCTAATGAACCTCATGGGATATTCCCCTCTTTTTCGGATATAAATATGATAGGCTACCCATAGATCTACGGTTGAGAGCATCATCTACTACATTCACCTTCCCCGGATGGTATAAAATATCAACGTCATAGTCTTTAAGTAGCTCCAACCATATCCTTTGATGTAAATTCAATTCCTTTTGCTTGAATATATACTGGAGGATCTTATGATCCGTATAGATATCAACATGAATGTCATACAATTAGTGCCTCCACATCTTTAGTGCATGAATCACCACGGCTAACTCTACATCGTCGATCGGGTAGTTCTTCTCATGTTTTTTTAGTTTTCTAGAAGCATAAGCTAGAACCTTACCATGTTGCATTAGCATAAAACCCAATCCAAATCTTGAAGCGTCACAATAGATAACATAACCATCGGTCCCTTCTAGGAGCGTTAGAACCGGTGTTGAAGTTAATCTATCCTTCAATATCTTGAAAATCTGTTCGCAAGCATCAGTCCATTGAAACTTAGCTCCCTTCTGATTTAACTTACATAGTTATTCTAATATTTTAAAATTCATGAAATTCCCCTCTTCGAAGGCCCAAACTTCATCCTTTATCTATCACAATTACGCCTTTATTCCACCACCAGGGCAGCATTTCATCTATTCTAAATGCTACCAGTCTTAGACTTCTTTGAGTTCATTCAGGCTATACTGAGACTTCTATAACTTAGAGAACCCATCATCTCTCTTATGATCTTAACCCCAAGGACTTATCCATTATCGTCACCTTTTCACTCATCTTCTCTTATCCTTCCTCCTGTCTTCCTAAAACTTTGTCGCTCTACCATACTTTAGCTTGCGATCTACACATATCTATTTATACTTATTCACAACCTTCCTTCAACTTGATTGCACCATAGATTTTCTTATGTTATTCTGGAACATCAAGTGAGACACCACATACCACTTTGGTCAAAGGTGCTAAAAGAGATGAAAATTCCATTACAAGTTTCTAACCTGTCAAACAGAGAAGCTACGAACCTTTGTCGGTGTCGAGGGTCTAGGTCAAGTCTTTACTGCCTCAATATTTTGTGTACTAACCCGAAAACTTTCACCTGAAATAATATGCCCAAGGAAAGCTACAGAATTCATCAAGAATTCATATTTAGAGAATTTTGCATACAGCTTCCTTTTTTGTACAAATTTGAGCACCGTACGCAAATGATCTGCGTTCTAAGTCTCCAAACGAGATTACACCAATATTTCATCAAATAATGCATCCACTAATAGTTCTAGAATGGGTCCGAACACTCGATTTATCTAGTCCATGAATATTGTTGGGGTACTAGTCAAACAGAACGACATAATATGAAATTCAAAGTTCTCATATCTCGTCCTGAATGCTATCTTCGGGATATCTTTCTCCTTAACCCTTACCTGATGGTACTGGGACCTCACGTCTATATTCAAGAAATACTTGGCACCTTGTAACTGACCAAATAATTCATCAATCCTCGGGAGGGGGGTACTTTTTCTTGATTGTCACCTCATTCAACTGTCTATAATCAATACGCATCTACAAGGAACTATCTTTCTTCCTCCCAAATAACACGGGTGCTCCCCATATTGTTCCTTCAATGCTTTTAACTCCGAGGGTGCCATCATGTAGGGAGAAATAGATATTGGTTGAGTAGCTGGTAGTAAGTTGATAGCAAACTTAATTTCTTGCTCTGGCGGAAAACCTGGAAGCTTATCGGAAAAAAACATCGGGAAATTCATTAACCATAGGGATAGATTGAACGGTTGGTGACTCTACTTTCACAGTCTTTACCCAAACTAAGTGATAATCATAACCTTTTCTGATGATCCTCCTTTCTTTATGAAAGGAAATAAATCTACCTCTCGGCGATGTCGTATTACCTTTCTACTCCAAAAGCAGGCTTTCCTGGAAATTAGAATCGAACCACATTTGTTCTTCAATCAACGTTAGCATAACAAGAAGCCAACCAATTCATACCCATTATAACATCAAATTCTACCCAACCAAGCGCCACGTACCTTATCCTTATTTATTATCAAACTTATCACAGGCAATTACGAGCACCTCAATTGTAAAGACCCGTAAAATTTCATGGCTAAAAATAATGCCCAAATAGGTCCCCGTGTTGTTATAACAGTAGAAATTCTTAAAACGGACCCTTTTTGAGTAAAAAGTACCCCGGGAATTAAAAGATAAAATTTTCCAGAGTTGCGTTGTTATGCGACGCACTATGCGATCGCATAACAGGTATGCGGACCGCATAGTGGTCGCATACATAGACAGTCTGCTGTCCAATTTGAGTACAGCTATGCAGCCCAAGATGCGATCGCATTTTGAGAATGTTGACCGCATAGTTGTCGCATTCTTTCACCTCCATTTTTGCGGAGGAGGTTATGCGACGCAATATGCGATCCCATAATAGGTATACGGATTGCATAGTGATCGCATACCTGGGCAGTCCTGTTATGCCCCGCAGTATTACGATGATGTCACGCTTCGCAATAATAAGTTACGACAATGTTGCACCCTGTAGTATTGTACGTTGAATTTGGCGTAAGGTGATTGACATCCGTCCAAGGAAAAGATTATTTGGAAATTATAAGGATTATGCTATTTCAAACTAGTGATAAGTAAATTCTTGAATGTGAGAGAGGGAGCAAGCCAAAGAAATGAATTTTCGTCTAAGTTTGGCATGTTGGGATAAAATACGGCCCGAGCTAAAATACTCGGTATTATGGACTAGTGTCGTATGAGGTACCACATAACCATAATAATAAGGTGTATAAGGTATGTGAAGAGTGAGTGATATTTTAATTAATTTGAGATAATTTTTAATTATGCGGGTAATTGATTAATTACCAAGTAGCGGGACATTACCCAGTTAACTAATAAGTGGATAAAAATTAATAAAATATATACCCCAAAACATGGCAGAATGCCTCCAATTAAGAAAATGACTCATATTAATTTATGAGTAGGTGTCCACGTATGGTTAATCGAAGTATTAACAAAGTAGGACATATTAAGTGTCTTTAATTCCATTTTCATTTGGACAAGAGATCATAACGTACTTAAGTCCAAAATAGGAATCACATATCATTTTCATTCTGCCTAGTTTCAAGACGTCAATAACAGGAGCTAATTCAACCCAGCTCTTGCAATTCTAAGTCCAATCCTACGTGCAACAACACAATTCCAACGAGAAATTGTTAGAATCGTAGCAACGTAAAATTTTGCAGTTCCAAAAGAGTACGGTGCAATCTTTGTCAATAATATTATATTGAGTTTTTCCTAACTCAGGTATGTTAAGGCAATCCCTTCTTTCTTTTGGCATGGTCCAAATTATACTGAAGAAACGAGCAAATACACAGTTTCTATAAATTACTCTATTCATCGAAATAGTAGGGGTGTCTATATTCTTGATTCCCCATGAAAATTATTATTATTTTCTGTTGATGGGTCTCAGTATACGCAGTTGAAAAAGTTTATACGGAAGGAATATTGAGATTATTACGTACTTTTTATCCATTTCATACATGTGCATCGACCCATGACCAGATGGCATTATATACGTGTATATATGTAAATATATGTATATGGGATATGGTAAAAGGTTACGGTATTATATACGCACCACCACCTGATCAGCTGGTATATGATGATGATGTTGCCCACAGTGGCTGAAATATGATTCAAACGGCGTTATATACGCGTATATATGTATGTATATTCCAACAGCATTATATACGCGTATATATGTATGTATATATATTTATATGGGATATGGGAAAGGTTATGGCGTTATATACACACCACCACCTGATCAGCTGGTATACGATGATGATTTTGCCCACAGTGGCCGATATGATATGATGGGATGCCATCAGAGGCTGATGATGTTATGAAACATATACCTATGCACGACATGACATTCATACTCATATGCATGATGATAAAAGTGATTTATTATTTACACAGTTATCCAGAGATATAGGTTGAGTCAATTACTCTATTTTCTTCCATGTCTCTAATGTATTTATTTATGTGCCTTACATACTCAGTACATTATTCGTACTGACGTCCCTTTTGCCTGGGACGCTGCGTTTCATGCCCGCAGGTCCTGATAGACAGGTCGAGATCCCTCCAAGTAGGCTATCAACTCAGTAGAAAATGTTGGTGCGCTCCATTTGCTTCGGAGTTGCTCGTTTGGTCAGTATGATTTAGACATGTATTGTTTGGTAAGGCGGGACTATGTCCCAACCTTTATGATATTTATGTATTCTTAGAGGCTTGTAGACATATGTCGTGTATATAAAGGAATGTACGGCCTGGCCGGCCTATGTTTTGAGTTTATAAATGATTATGTTGGCCTATTAGGCTCGTATGTCACGTGTATATGATGACGCAATAAGAAAGATACGTTACGTTGGTGCTCGGTTCAGTAAGGTACCGGGTGCCTGTCACGGACCATCGATTTGGGTCATGACAGAAGTAGTATCAGAGAAGTTCTGTCCTAGGGAGTCTACAAGTCGTGGCTAGTAGAGTCTTGTTTTTGGGTGTCTCGTGCACCACACTTATAAGCAGGAGGCTACATGGCATTTAGGATTGTCACTCTTTCTTCTTACTCTAGATCATGTGGTATAGCTCACTTATAAGAATTCAAATTTCGAAATTCTATTCTATTCGTAATAAGAAAATACCTATATCAGGAAAGAAGGTTGGAAAGATAGATAGTTGAGAAAAAGCTGAGTCAGAGGAATTGAATTTTTGTATGATGCCTACGATAAGTAAATGTGCAGTTTTTAGCAGATCATGGGTGTACTGAAAGACGTGCAAGCTTCTTGATAAGGATCCCTAAGGCAAGAATGTCTATCCACTCTTACGGTGAGGAATAAAAGAATCGGAAGGTAGGTACAAGCTTCAACAAATAGAAGAAGCAAGGTAAAGAAGGGTACGAGGTACCTAATTAGTAGAGATGAACATTACCTATAATACATGTAGAGAAATATAAGCTTTTTGAGCTACCTTCATTAATAACAGAGGTATGTACAATTGGTCACACCTATCTCAGCAATTCCCTATGGGGGTTCAACAAGTGTAGTTTAAGAAAAGGACGGAACCTCAAAATCCGGTTGGGATTAGAGTAACCCAAAAATAGTGAATGGATTGTTTGTAATAGTTGACATTTCCAAAGGATATTACAGATGTGCTAATAAATCTCCTTGTAAGAAACCCAGGTGATGCAATCTAGGATATTACAATTAGATGTGAATACTAGTATGATAAAAAAAAAAATTCGAAGATAGGCACTGAAATGCCTGGAAAGGATAAATATTACCTTAGTGTGACTCTCGTCCCTAGTAGAGCAAGGACGTTGAGCAACTTGAAGAGCCATTGGATAGAGAAAAGGAAAGCTAAAAGCGAAAGAATTTCGTATTGAAGTTTTCACAAGAAAAGGGATATGCAGAAACATTAACAGAGTAATAAGAAGAGAGAGAAGGAAGCATTATGAATAAGGTATGATACATTGATGAAAACGATAGTGTGTTAAAAAAGCTATAGTCAAATGAAGAAAGAGACGGAAGGTGATTGGCCTTAAGACAACGAAAGAGTATAGGCCATAAGGTTATATCCTCATTTCAAGAAATAAGTTCGTAAATCCAACACGATTACCATAGGGGAGAGTTAATCCCCAGAGTAACAGAAATCAGTATAGACTGGAAAACAAGATAAACTAAATATGAATTAGGGACTGAATGATTGGGAAGTACTCAGCATCATGGGAATTTCAGATTTCGTTCTAGCGGTAATAGAAGGGACCACAGAAGAAGATTCACGATGAATACAGAGAATAGTCATTCGGGGAGACGCTTCCCTAGAGCAAGCAATGTGAGCAAAGTTAAGCTTAATAGACTGTATGTGCCAGTTACGCTAAGTGTCACCTCGCGAGTAAGGGAATTTGTCATCCTTGGTATGGAAGAATTTCCGCAAGGCAAGTAAGGATCATTAATGTTGAGAAAAGACGCCAAAGATGAAGAGGTAGAATATATATAGGTAAATCCTCATGGCTTCAGTTTTAGTACATCCCTAAAGGGGGAAATGGAGTAATGTGGCATTAAGCCAGAATTAAGTGGTTCTAGTGACTATGGAATGGTAAAGAAATAATGTGATAAATGAAAGAGGAATGAGATGGCACTTATTCAAATCTTACAAATACGCTACAATTCAAGAATATTGTGCAAGCACGGCGTCAAGGAGAGGAAGTAAAGGTTCCTGGCCGAGCTGTTATTAATAAATAAGGAGCCAGTGCGAGACATAAGTTAAGACGAAGGAAATAAACTAAGAAAGATTACAAGGAATATTGATATGGGAATGGGCCAAAGAGTAGTAGTAATTGATCAGGAATAACCTAGTTATGGCTAAATAAGATGTTACAGACGAGTCAAGCAGATCGTGTAATATAAACATAGTAAAACCCAATATAGTGAATTCAGCCTCCCAGTTATGACATCGTGATCCCTGAGAAATATTCAGGCATGAGTTGGGATAGTAAAAGGTACTATATGATTCTTACGGAAATAAAAGAGAATGTCACTGTCAAGACAGTTGAAATATTAGTTCAAAAGCAACCCTACAAGCACAAGGGTGTGGAGGTAAGTAACTATGGATAATTAGAGGCGAGGAAGAATATAAAAAGAGAATGTCATTGTCAAGACAGTTCAAATATTAGTTCAAAAGCAACCCTACAAGCACAAGGGCGTGGAGGTAAGTAACTACGAATAATTAGAGGCGAGGAAGAATATAAAAAATTCCATCGGGTATTTGATGTTATAAGCTCGCACATTTACAAGAGTCAGAGGGTCCTCCCTAAGTACTACAACGAAAGACTAGCTGAGGAAATAAGAAAGAAGGCTTCATCCTAAGAACAACGACCTAAAGAGGAAATGGTCGTGTAACAATAATCTCACTACGACATTGTATGTACTCCATAAGAAAGTGGCACCTACCATGGATAATGAACGGGAAGTAATATCAAAAGCAATACTCGAGATCATATGAAGTTGCACGAAAATTCCGGCATGCGTGGTAACTAAGATAAGCTAAGTAGGCACGCAACAAGGAGGCAAAAATACCAGGGAAATTAATAGCTTATGTTTAAAAGAAAATAGGGAAGGAACGGAAGGAATTATTAGATCAATGATCCAGAATTAGTTACGCTATGAATGCACTTAAGAGTTCGGAGTACTATCCATGCATCATATATGTTGATAATAATATATCCATAGAAAACTCTGATATAATTTAAAAGAAAGAATTGAGTCCAAGTAATAAACAAAGGATTGAATTGTTAAAAGATTGTATCATGGATATTCTGTAGCGCCCATGAAAGGCTAAAGTAATAACTAAATGCTAGGAGCCACAAATTAGAAGATAGCTTAAGCCTACATAAAGGAGGATGAGAAGGAAGAGGAAACTAAAGAGCTACATCATCTAAGTAGATTGGGAGTCTACTTATTAAACCCAAAACGTTATAGACATCATGATTGAGAACATTGTAGAATCACTCTTAATATCAGAGGTGCAAGAGAGATAATACAACCATATTCTATAATGGCTCTACAAGGAAGCCAGTTAGAAGGAGTGCTAGCCTTATAAGAAGTCAGTATGAACCTCTCACCAGTTTTTGTATACACCAGAGGTGCAAGTATTATAATAGAGTCAAGTTATGAATATGAATTATATCTACGTGGAAGGGAGGTCATGAAAAAGATAGAAGATGTGATGCAATATTTTAAGGTAGGTAAGGTAAAAGTGAACAACGTACGAGATACTCAAATGCAGAAAGTTGTGAATAGTCCATACCTTGGATAGAAGGCTAGAAGGGTTGGGATTCCGTATCGATTGCAGCGTTGACAGTGGCATATCCTCCAACCTATAGTTTCTAAATATTGAGAGGTTTAGCTAAAAGAGTATAGAAGAGTTTGAGAGGATGTGATATCTCGCTTGTTGTTCCAGAATAACATAAGAAAAATATGTCGCAAGCTAAAGTATGATCAAGCGACAAGGTTCTAATGATACAGGAGCAAGGATAAAAAAAATCAAGTGAGAAGGTGACGAGAATAAATAAGTCCTCAAAATTAAGCCCATTAAGACAAGAAAGCTACTGGTTTCTCTATGTTATGAAAAGTTCAGTATAGCCTGAATGAACTCAAAGGAGTCTGAGAATAATAACGTTTAAAAGAGGTGGAATGCTGCCCTGGTAGTAGAATAAGGGTATAATTATGACATTTGGGCCTTCTATTGAGTAATGATTTGAAGAGGATTTTATGAATTATACGGAATTAAAATACCCATGTAAGGTGAATCACATTGGGATGCTATTAAGTAGGGTTATGGAAGTACAGTATTGCCCCCAGGTGGATCAATCTAGTTACTCCATATGTCCCCCATGAGACGTGAGCCCTAGAGACAGTATTACATAAGAGATCAAGTTATTAGTGGTAGATTGAAGATCAATATTAAGGTGAATCAACAATGAATAAGTAAGAATTGAAAATTACGAGATGAGATTGGGCCATCAGTCTTAAGATGAATAGTAATGAAGAATATTAAAGGATTTAGTGTGATGCATGTAGGATAAGCAACGAGAGTAACCTGGAGTTCGGTAGCAGACCTCGGTATCGGTAGATCGAAGTAAGAATTTTGGTATAATATGGCCTACTTAGAGGTAGTAAATCTAATGACGCCCAGATGGATAGCTTGAAATAATTATGTACATATTCACAAAGTGAAGCCGAGAGATTGGCTAAAATCTAGAAAACAAAAGGAGAGGCAGGCGCTCATACAAAGTTAGAAGTCGTAAAGGATGAATGAAAGAAGGTAGCAACATTTACGAGATTGGAAGTATTCCGACTACAAGTTGTGATGTGAGAAGGAGGCCTAAGGGGGGAACGCCCTGGACTTTTGAACTTATTCACAGAAACATTCGCCTAGATGGAAAGGGAAGTTCTAAAGTATTCGAAAGACATAATTTATGAAAATGATAAGTGTATCAATCAACATTCAAGGACGAATGTTCCAAAGGGGAGAATAATGTTACGCCCCGCAGTATTACGGTGATGTCATGCTTCGCAGTAATAAGTTACAACGATGTTACATCCTGTAGTATTGTACGTTGAATTTGGCGTAAGGTAATTGACATCAGTCTAAGGAAAAGATTATTTGGAAATTATAAGGATTATGCTATTTCAAACAAGTGATAAGTAAATTCGTGAATGTGAGAGGGGGAGCAAGCCAAAGAAACGAATTTTCGTCCAAGTTTGGCATGTTGGGATAAAATACGGCCCGAGCTAAAATACTCGGTATTATGGACTAGTGCCGTATGAGGTACCACATAACCATGATAATAAGGTGTATAAGGTATGTGAAGAGTGAGTGATATTTTAATTAATTTGAGATAATTTTTAATTATACGGGTAATTGGTTAATTACCAGGTAACGGGACATTACCCAGTTAACTAACAAGTGGATAAAAATTAATAAAATATATACCCCAAAACGTGGCAGAAGGCCTCCAATTAAGAAAATGACTCATATTCATTTATGAGTAGGTGACCACCTATGGTTAATTGAAGCATCAACAAAGTAGGACATATTAAGTGTCTTTAATTCCATTTTCATTTGGACAAGAGACCATAACGTCCTTTAGTCCAAAATAGGAATCACATATCATTTTCATTCTGCCTAGTTTGAATACGCCAATAACATGAGCTAATTCAACCCAGCTCTTCCAATTCTAAGTTCAATCTTACGTGCAAAAACAAAATTCCAACGAGAAATTGTTAGAATAGTAGCAACATAAACTTTTGCGGTTTCAAAAGAATACGGTGCAATCTTTGCCAACAATATTATGCGGAGTTTTTCCTACCCCAGGTATGTTAAGGCTATCTCTTCTTTCTTTTGGCATGGTCCAAATTATATTGAAGAAACGAGCAAATACACAGTTTCTATAAATTACTCTATTCATAGAAATAGTAGGGGTGTCTATATTCTTGATTTCCCATGAAAATTATTATTATTTTTTGTTCATGGGTCTCTGAATAATACGCAGTTGGAAATGTTTATCTGGAAGGAATATTGAGATTATTACGTACTTTTCATGTATTTCATACATGTACAATGACCCATGACCATATGACATTATATACGCGCATATATGTAAATATATTTATATGGGATATGGGAAAAGTTTATGGCGTTATATACGCACCACCACCTGATCAGCTGGTATATGATGATGATGTTGCCCACACTTGCTGAAATATGATTCAAACAGCGTTATATACGCGTATATATGTATGTATATTCAAACGGCATTATATACGTGTATTTAAGATCATATTCGTACGTGAGAGTACATCGTAAGTCAATTCATGTAAGCTCAGAAATAAGATTATATTTGATGGAATATAAATTTAGTTAATCATGTTACATTGGAGGTTACAAATATTTAAGATCATGAATAACGCGTACCAAGAGGGTTGGAAAGCTTAGAAGCTAAACCAATTGAAATAAATAAGTTTCGTCGAAAGTCGACGAGTTTGGAATGTTATAACATGTACTTTAAGGTGAGACTATGGTTCATTACATGATAAGGAGGTTATGCTATGAGTTAATTTTTATCGTATGATATTTGTGTTCTACATTTTAAAGTCAAGCAAGTTGTGGAACAAAAGTCGGCAAAGGTCTTCACAAGTTACAGTCATAATGTGCTTAAAGTTAGGTCAAATGTAACTGAGATTATCTCCTAATATACTTGGAATTATTGGATGATATACCAACCAAATTTAAGATATAAGAGTCTAGTTTCCAATTCATTAAACTGTTCATCGATACGACGTAGGAGTAGAGAGATATTTGCAGTTTCGCGAGACTGCGCAGACATCTTAAGTGACAAGTAGGTGGATCACTAGAGCTTTTTGCAAAATACATTTCATGTGCTATATGAGGTCTTACTGGGACATATAATATACCAAATTTAATGTCTTGGAATTTATTATCCAACACTCTTAACCATTCTTTCATACGACATTAGGATAAAAAGATATAAGCGTCGGAAGATGGACCAATCCTAGGGTGCCTTAGCACCTCTTTGACTTTTCCAAACTTGATATATATAAACCTTAGGTCGACTTTCTCTTCATTACTCAGAATAAAACGAACGGAGAAAACTCATAAACATAACCTCAAGCTATCTTCTAGGGTTACAATAATATTATCATTCCATGCATGAAATCGAGAAGCAATAACATCAAAACGATCCCTACGACGTAAGTGTCATTATACCGCCTCTTCTTTTTCTTTGTAGTTAGAGTTTTGGAAGTTAATTCATAGTTAAGAAACTTCTAATATCTTTATTTAATTGTTTAAATATCAAGGAAGGTTGATAAATATGTTTCCTAATAGTTAGAACTCACGGGACGGTGATCGAAAGCCGTGAGTTCGAGTTATTTGCCTTGTAGCGGACCGTTTTGTGTTGTTGTTGGGCTGCATGTATTACTAATATTTTGTGGATTTTTGGAGGAGGAAGGGTGTGTATAAACACCATACATATTTAGGGTTGTGATCTGATCGTTCGTTGCAATATTTTCGGGTCGTTTGACACGACTACAGTGGTCGTCTTATGTGTGAAGTGATTAGGTTGTATGTGGATTGTTTTGGGAGGCTCAATATGATTATTATTGATGTTGTTTAGGTTGTTTAGTGATTGTTTTGACTTGTATGAATTCATATAAATAGGGGAGGTATTTTCCGTTTCATCGTAAAATAGGTTATGGTCGATACATAATAGTTATGACGCTTAAATGATAACGATAGTATCGTTTCTCTTATTGTAGATTAAGGAGTTGTGACATTTGCGTAGCTTGAAGTTGGGGAAGTATATAAAAGTTATTTGAGGCTAAATCTTTCCTTATTTTGCACGACTCCGATTTTACATAATGCAATGAACGAGCTTCCAAAGATACTCTACTCTTAGAAGCTAGCAGTACTTACATTGTTTCCCTTCTTATGGAACAATTGATGTTGAGGTTGCTTCTCTTATTCTTATGTTATCATATTTGTTGGTACTTCCTGATTCTTATAAGATTCTCGATGAAGAGTTAGCCCTAATGATGTGTACGGAGAATATCGACCTTACGTCACTCCGAAATGTGCAGAACATGATTCTAATGAGTCCTGCATGCATTATATATATGTATCTATGTTACTCTACCGAGCCGCGCTATTGTCAGCCGGGTATGGCACTTATTGTGCAACCACTGATCTGTTGGGTTTACCGAGTCCTCTTTGCGGCCGGGTATGATATGATGATGATGCTCACAGAGGCGGATGTTGATACGATGATGATGATTCCCACAGAGGTGGATGTTTTTAAAAGATTATGTATATATATATATATCATGCATTTCATGTTACTGTCTCTTAGAAGCACTCAGATGCTACGACTTGTAAATCCTACATCTCTCTTTACATTACTATTCTTATTTATGCTTTCTTGCCATACGTACTCAGTACTTTATTCGTGCTGACGTCCTTTTATTTATGGACGCTGCATGTCGTGCTGCAGGTCCTGATAGACAGGTAGACAAATCTCCCCCACCACAATAGGCTTCCCAGTTCAGCGGTTATAGGCGAGATCCCTTCTCCGGACTTACCGTGGTCTTGGTATGCATTTTTGTTATAGATTTTATGGGTATGTCGGGGCCCTGTTCCGGCTATGTCGACGAGTTTGGAATGTTATAACATGTACTTTAAGGTGAGACTATGGTTCATTACATGATAAGGAGGTTATGCTATGAGTTAATTTTTATCGTATGATATTTGTGTTCTAAATTTTGAAGTCAAGCAAGTTGTGGAACAAAAGTCGGCAAAGGTCTTCACAAGTTACAGTCATAATGTGCTTAAAATTAGGTAGAAATGTAAATGAGATTATATCCCAATATACTTGGAATTATTGGATGATATACCAACTAAATTTAAGATATATGAGTCTAGTTTCCACTTCATTAAACTGTTCATCAATATGACGTAGGAGTAGAGAGATATTTGAAGTTTCACGAGACTGCGCAGACATCATAAGTGACAAGTAGGTGGATCACTAGAGCTTTTTGCGAAATACATTTCATGTTGTATATGAGGTCTTACTGGGACATATAATATACCAAATTTAATGTCTCGGAATTTATTTTCCAACACTCTTAACCGTTCGTTCAAACGACATTAGGATAAAAAGATATAAGCGTCGGAAGATGGACCAATCCTAGGGTGCCAAGCTAGCACCTCTTTGACTTTTCCAAACTTGATATATATAAACCTTAGGTCGGCTTTCTCTTCATTACTCAAAATAAAACGAACAGAGAACACTCATAAACATAACCTCAAGCTATCTTCTAGGGTTACAATAATATTATCATTCCGTGCATGAAATCGAGAAGCAATAACATCAAAAGGATCCCTACGATGTAAGTGTCATTATACCGCCTCTCCTTTTTCTTTGTAGTTAGAGTTTTGGAAGTTACTTCATAGTTAAGAAACGTCTAATATCTTTATTTAATTGTTCAAATATCAAGTAAGGTTGATAAATATGTTTCCTAATAGTTAGAACTCACGGGACGGTGATCGAAAGCCGTGAGTTCGAGTTATTTGCCATGTAGCAGACTGTTTTGTGTTGTTGTTGGGCTGCGTGTTTTACTACTGTTTTGTGGAGTTTTGGAGGAGGAAGGGTGTTTATAAACACCATACAGATTTAGGGTTGTTATCTGGTCGTTCGTTGCAATATATTTGGCTCGTTTGACACGACTACGGTGGTCGTCTTATGTGTGAAGTGATTAGGTTGTGTGTGGACTATTTTGGGAGGCTCAATATGATTATTATTGAGGTTTTTTGGGCTGTTTGGTGATTGTTTTGACTTGTGTGAATTCATATAAATAGGGGAGGTGTTGTCCGTTTCATCGTAAAATAGGTTGTGGTCGATACATAATAGTTATGACGCTTAAATGATAACGATAGTATCGTTTCACTTATTGTAGATTAAGGAGTTTTGACATTTGCGTAGCTTGAGGTTGGGGAAGTATATACAAGTTATTTGAGGCTATCCCTTTCCTTCTTTTGCACGACTCCGATTGTACATAATGCAATGAACGAGCTTCCAAATATACTCTACTCTTAGAAGCTAGCAGTACCTACATTGTTTCCCTTCTTATGGAACAATTGATGTTGAGGTTGCTTCTCTTATTCTTATGTTATCAATTTTGTTGGTACTTCCTGATTCTTATAAGATTCTCGATGAAGAGTTAGCCCTAATGATGTGTACGGAGAATATCGACCTTACGTCACTCCAAAATGTGCAGAACATGATTCTAATGAGTCCTGCATGCATTATATATATGTATCTGTTTTACTCTATCGAGCCGCGCTATTGTCAGCCGGGTATGGCACCTATTGTGCAACCACTGATCTGTTGGGTTTATTGAGTCCTCTTTGAGGCCGGGTATAATATGATGATGATGCCCACAGAGGCGGATGCTGATACGATGATGATGATGCCCACAAATGCGGATGTTTTTAAAAGATTATGTATATATATGTATCATGCATTTCATGTTATTGTCTCTTAGAAGCACTCAGATGCTACGACTTGTAAATCCTACATCTCTCTTTACATTACTATTCTTATTTATGCTTTCCTGCCATACGTACTCAGTACTTTATTCGTGCTGACGTCCTTTTATTTATGGACGCTGCATGTCGTGCTGCAGGTCCTGATAGACAGGTAGACAAATCTCCCCCACCACAATAGGCTTCCCAGTTCAGCGGTTATAGGCGAGATCCCTTCTCCGGACTTACCGTGGTCTTGGTATGCATTTTTGTTATAGATTTTATGGGTATGTCGGGGCCCTGTTCCGGCTATGTCGACGAGTTTGGAATGTTATAACATGTACTTTAAGGTGAGACTATGGTTCATTACATGATAAGGAGGTTATGCTATGAGTTAATTTTTATCGTATGATATTTGTGTTCTAAATTTTGAAGTCAAGCAAGTTGTGGAACAAAAGTCGGCAAAGGTCTTCACAAGTTACAGTCATAATGTGCTTAAAACTAGGTAGAATGTAACTGAGATTATATCCCAATATACTTGGAATTATTTGATGATATACCAACTAAATTTAAGATATATGAGTCTAGTTTCCAATTCATTAAACTGTTCATCAATACGACGTAGGAGTAGAGAGATATTTGAAGTTTCACGAGACTGCGCAGACATCATAAGTGACAAGTAGGTGGATCACTAGAGCTTTTTGTGAAATACATTTCCAGTGCTATATGAGGTCTTACTGGGACATATGATATACCAAATTTAATGTCTTGGAATTTATTTTCCAACACTCTTAACCGTTCGTTCATACGACATTAGGATAAAAAGATATAAGCGTCGGAAGATGGACCAATCCTAGGGTGCCAAGCTAGCACCTCTTTGACTTTTCCAAACTTGATATATATAAACCTTAGGTCGGCTTTCTCTTCATTACTCAAAATAAAACGAACAGAGAACACTCATAAACATAACCTCAAGCTATCTTCTAGGGTTACAATAATATTATCATTCCGTGCATGAAATCGAGAAGCAATAACAACAAAAGGATCCCTACGATGTAAGTGTCATTATACCGCCTCTCCTTTTTCTTTGTAGTTAGAGTTTTGGAAGGTACTTCATAGTTAAGAAACGTCTAATATCTGTATTTAAGTGTTTAAATATCAAGGAAGGTTGATAAATATGTTTCCTAATAGTTAGAACTCACGAGACGGTGATCGAAAGTCGTGAGTTCGAGTTATTTGCCTTGTAGCGGACTGTTTTGTGTTGTTGTTGGGCTGCGTGTTTTACTACTGTTTTGTGGAGTTTTGGAGGAGGAAGGGTGTGTATTAACACCATACAGATGTAGGGTTTTTATCTGGTCGTTCGTTGCAATATTTTTGGGTCATTTGACACGACTACAGTGGTCGTCTTATGTGTGAAGTGATTAGGTTGTGTGTGGACTATTTTGGGAAGCTCAATATGATTATTATTGATGTTTTTTGGGGTGTTTGGTGATTGTTTTGACCTGTGTGAAGTAATATAAATAGGGGAGGTGTTGTTCGTTTCATCGTAAAATAGGTTGTGGTCGATACATAATAGTTATGACGCTTAAATGATAACGGTAGTATCGTTTCACTTATTGTAGATTAAGGAGTTTTGACTTTTGCGTAGCTTGAGGTTGGGGAAGTATATACAAGTTATTTGAGGCTATCCCTTTCCTTCTTTTGCACGACTCCGATTGTACATAATTCAATGAACGAGCTTCCAAAGATACTCTACTCTTAGAAGCTAGCAGTACTTACATTGTTTCCCTTCTTATGGAACAATTGATGTTGAGGTTGCTTCTCTTATTCTTATGTTATCAATTTTGTTGGTACTTCCTGATTCTTATAAGATTCTCGATGAAGAGTTAGCCCTAATGATGTGTACGGAGAATATCGACCTTACGTCACTCCGAAATGTGCAGAACATGATTCTAATGAGTTCTGCATGCATTATATATATGTATCTGTTTTTCTCTACCGAGCCGCGCTATTGTCAGCCGGGTATGGAACCTATTGTGCAACTACTGATCTGTTGGGTTTATCGAGTCCTCTTTGAGGCCGGGTATAGTATGATGATGATGCCCACAGAAGCGGATGCTGATACGATGATGATGATGCCCACAGAGGCGGATGTTTTTAAAAGATTATGTATATATATGTATCATGCGTTTCATGTTACTGTCTCTTAGAAGCACTCAGATGCTACAGGTTGTATCTCCTACATCTCTCTTTACATTACTATTCTTATTTATGCTTTCATGTCATACATACTCAGTACTTTATTCGTACTGACGTCCTTTTATTTATGGATGCTGCATGTCGTGCTGCAGGTCCTGATAGACAGGTAGACAAATCTCCCCCACCACAATAGGCTTCCCAGTTCAGCGGTTATAGGCGAGATCCCTTCTCCGGACTTACCGTGGTCTTGGTATGCATTTTTATTATAGATTTTAGGGGTATGTGGGGGCCCTGTTCTGGCTATGTTGCATTACTTATGCTTCTTTAGAGGCTCATGGATAGGTGTCGACTCATGTATAATTTGGTATGCCTTGTTGGCTAATTTTTGTTGTATAGTATTTCATGGCAGCGTTGTAGCTCGTACCTTTTATGTAGTTTCTTAGCAATCTTGTCATCCCATGTGATGTATGTTCATGATCCATATCTACCATTTATATTGATCTCGTTATCCCTTAGATATAATAAGAAGGTTAGATAAAATGTACGTTGGTTCTCGGCAAGTATGGCCCGGGTGCTAGTCATGATCCTCCAGTTTGGGTCGTGACAATGGGATATGGGAAAGGTTATGGCGTTATAAACGCACCACCACCTGATCAGCTGGTATACGATGATGATTTTGCCTACAGTGGCCGATATGATATGATGGGATGCCCTCATAGGCTGATGATGTTATGAAACATATACCTATCCATGACATGACATTCATACGCATATGCATGATGTTAAAATTTATTTATTATTTATAGAGTTATCCAGACATACAGGTTGAGTCAATTACTCTATTTTCTTCCATGTCTCTTATGTATTTATTTTGTGCCTTACATACTCAATACATTATTCGTACTGACGTCCCTTTTTCCTAAGACGCTGCGTTACATGCCCGCAGATCCTGATAGACAGGTCGAGAGCCCTCCAAGTAGGCTATCTGCTCAGCAGAAAATGTTGGTGTGCTCCATTTTCTTCGGAGTTTCTCGTTTGGTCAGTATGATTTAGACACATATTGTTTGGTAAGGCGGGACTCTGTCCCGACCTTTATGATATTTATGTACTCTTAGAGGCTTGTAGACAAATGTCATGTATATAAAGGATTGTACGGCCTGGCTGGCCTATGTTTTGAGTTTATAAATGATTATGTTGGCCTAGTAGGCTCGGATGTCACGTGTATATGATGATGCAATAAGAAAGATGTTGGTGATTGGTTGAGTAAGGTACCGGGTGCCCGTCGCGGCCCATCGATTTGGGTCGTGACAAGTCCGGTTTCTTTTTGGCCTATTTGAGGGCCATTTATGCGACAGAAATGTGGACCGCATAGCAGGAATGCGATCGCATTCTTGACCATATTTCGTCTTTGGGACTTTTAAAATTCTAATTTTTAGACCCGACCCCCAGTTCATTAAAACACTTACCCCCTTCCATTTTAATGATTTTCTTAACAAAATAGAGAGAGGGAAGAGAGAGTTCTTGAGAGAGAAGGTTCTATCTTCACCCAAAATTGATTATTCACTATCACTCGGGCCCGGAAGTTATGGAGTAATTGTCATCTTCTTCACTCTAAGAGGTGAGTCCCTACCCCATTTCCTTTTAATTCTCAGGTTTTGGCTAAAAAGGGTAGAACACATAAATTGATTCTTAGAGATAAAAGCTGATACCTTGCATGCATGAAGTTAAACTCCCTAATTTAGTAAAGGGAAACGAGTTTGGGTAATTATTCACAAAAAGGGGGTTAATAATATAAGGGGTCACCTAGCGTTCGATAAAATGCCTAAATGAGTTCGAGTTATGTTTATGGTTCCTAATTCTAAGTGAAATATGTCACATTGTGGAATAGATTCACGGTGCTAGAAGATCCGATGATTTGTGATAAAAAAAATTTGAAGGGGAATTCTGATTCAAGGTATGTATGGCTAACTTTAATCATCGTAGAGTCACCTTGTTGGTGTCCGAGCATTCGGTAAGAGTTTCTGGTTTATGCATATATGAATTGATTGTTCTAATGTGTTGAGACGTAAGACTCTGTTCTCTGATCGTCCTAGTTGATTTCCATACCACCATGCTATGTGAGACTGTAAAAAGGTGATTATTTGTTCCTTATTCTCTCATGTGCAAAGCTCGTTAAATGTTGAATACATCGGTATGAGAGGATTTGCTGCAAAATGAAAGAAATGATAATGAATCAAATTGTTGAATGCATCTAAGTGCTAAATGTTGTGCAGCAAGTAATGGAAAGGAAATGTGAATTTATCTAATTGAACTATATGTTGACGGTATGCCGTATATGACTCACTGTTTGGTAAAGATTACTATGGCCTTGATATCACATAGTTATTTGGTTGTTACGAATGTATATTCTTAATGATGAAAATCCTTGTGATTGAATTGATTGGTTGATGTTGCTATCAAATGTAATTTTACGGTGTGATCGGGTTGCACGCCGCAACAGAATTGTAAGGTGGGATCGGGTTGCACGCCATAACAGATTTGTAAGGTGGGATCGGGTTGCACGCCGCAACAAAATTGTAAGGTGGGATCGGGTTGCACGCCGCAAAAAGTAATAAGGGTGTAATGTTTTTATCAGATGGGATCGGATTGCACGTCGCAACAGAAGAAATAAGGGTGGAATATAATTGTAAGGTGGGATCGGGTTGCACGCCGCAGCAGGGGAACAATTGAAATAAGAAAATGTGAAAACCTCATTTTTGCCTTTCTGTATCCCTATACAATATTTGTTTGGGTTTCTTTAACTTCCTCTTATATGTATATTGCTTGATTTTACATGGAGTAAATTTTGTCCATACATGCTAGTACTATTCAATGGTACCAACGTCCCTTTTGTCGAGGGCGCTACATCTTTTATATGGATGTAGGTGGTTCTATAGCAGGTAGCTCGGTCCGCCATTAGTGGTGCCTCCTTTTCATCTCTTCAGCAGTTCTTGTGAGCCCCATTTCCTCTCGGGGCCGTGTGTGGACTATATCATTCTCTTTTGCTCATGGTGTAAAATTTATAGTCGGGGCCTTGTTATCGGCAAGTCTATGTAAACTCCTAGCACTCTTAGAGGCTCCGTAAACACTATGTGGGTTGTATATATATTTTGGGTAGTAGTTGTAATTATTCGAAATTGTGGTCCCGTGATGGAAATGTTGTGTTTAGTTTGTATAATTTTGGGATCATCAAAGGATAGAAGCTTTAAAAGAGGAAAATGGAAATTATGTTGTAAATTCATTATAAATTTGTATATTGTGCACACAGGGTAACATGTTGGGTAGGAAAGGCAATCGAGGTCCGCTTGACCGGGATCATCCGGTTAGGTGCCGGTCTCGTCCCTCGGTTTTGGGGAGTGACAAACTTGGTATCAGAGCCTCAGGTTTTAAAAGTGTCCTAGGATTTCTCGGAGTCGTGTCTAGTAGAGCCCTTCTTATCGGTGTGTTGTCGACCACATCTATAATTAGGGAGCTGCATGGACATTAGGAAAGTACCCTTTTATTGCAATTCTATATCGTGCGATGTGGTGAAAGGTGAGGTTGTCTTCCTCTAATTCGTGCATTGTTCCAATTTTCGGTAAATGGCACCCAAGAAGAGAGCTCGACTCGGCCTAGAGACCAGTGCCACCCCAGGAGTGGTCATAAATACTCCAGCTGATGGTGCGGGTGCAATGACTCCCCGACCACAAATCAGCCTGACTCCTCCACTCCAGGCCAGACTATTCCTATTCCTGCTCCAGCGGAGGGTGCTACAGTCCCTCCCACTGATATTCCTGATCCTTCCTCAGTCCCAGCTTCCGGACCCGGTATTTCTGATGGGGACCTCAGGGGAGCTATTCAGATGTTGACTCATCTAGTGGCCTCCCAGGACCAAAGATCACATGTTGCCCCTGCGTACTCTAGCGAGCAAGGGGATTCTTCAGGTTCCAGGGTTAACCAGTTTCTGCGATTAGCCCCTCCAGAGTTCACAGGCACCGACCCAGAGGCTGATCCTCAGGAGTTCATTGATGAGATGTGCAAGACCCTCCGAGTTATGAGGGCTACTGAGATAGAGGGGGTTGAGTTGGCTTCCTATCGTCTGAAAGGAGCGGCATATTCGTGGTTCGAGATGTGGAAGAGTTCCCGTGGAGAGGGGAGCCCTCCGGCGAGGTGGGAGGAGTATGTGGATGCCTTTATGGATCATTTCTTGCCTGCCGAGATTATGGCATCCCGTGCTACAGAGTTTGAGGCCCTTAAGCAGGGAAATATGAGTGTGTGGGAGTATCATATGGAGTTCGTACGCTTGTCCAAATATGTTGTTCACATGGTGTCTACTATGGAGGCTAGAGTTCATCAGTTTGTTCAGGGCCTTGGTCCCTTGGTTATTAATGAAGTTGCTACAGCTGCTTTGCATTCATATATGAACTACAGGAAGATTGTGGGATTTTCCCAAGCTACGGAGGCTCGGAAATTAATGATAAGAATGGAGAGGAAGATTAGTAGTAGGGCCCAGTCAGCGGGCAACCCTGGGAGTTCAGTTGGAGGAGGGAGATCAGCCCTTGGGAGAGGGTCATTAGGTCCATCTCAGTCCTATGCTTAGTCCTCAGCCAGTGCGCCACCATCAGGGAACAGTTATCAGCAGGGAGGTCGCTTTGGACCAAGTTCAGACACCAGGAGGTTCCATCAGTCGGGTCGTTCAGGTGGGAGATTCCAGCAGCAGCGGAGGGCCCCATGCCCTAAGTGTGGAAGGTTTCATTCTGAGCCCTGTTACTTGGATATCCCGGTATGTTATAGGTGTGGAGTGAGAAGCCATATTCAGCGAGACTGTCGTGCACCTAGACATGGCACGGGTAGGGGCACTTCTCAGCCATCCAATTCTTCAGCCGCTACATTATCAGCACGCCCTCCAGCACCAGCAGGGCACGGTGCAGCTAGGGGTGGAGCACGGGGTCAAGGGGGACCCAGTCGGTTCTATGCTTTGAGTGATCGCTAGAGTGCGGAGGCTCTCCATATGTTGTCACAGGTATTCTGACTATTCAGTCACATGATGTTTATGCTCTTATTGATCCCGGGTCTTCTTTGTCATATGTTACTTCATTTATTGCTTCAAGTTTTGGGATAGAACCCAAACAACTTCACGAGGCGTTCTCTGTGTCGACTCCGATTGGTGATTCTATTATGGCCGTGCGAGTCTATAGGAATTGTGTTGTCACGGTGCGTGGTCGGGATACCACGCCCGATCTTATCGAGTTAGAAATGGTAGATTTTGATGTAATTATGGGGATGGATTGGCTCTATTCGTGCTTTGCTAAACTCGAGTGTCGAACCAGAATTATGAGGCTCGAGTTTCCTAATGAATCAGCTATCGAGTGGGAGGGGAATAATGTTGTGCCAAGAGGTAGGCTTATTTCCTACCATAAGGCCACAAAGATGATTAGAAAAGGGTTCATCTACCATCTGGACCGGGTTGCGGACACCACTTCAGAGGTGCCTGCTCCCGAATTTGTGCTTGTTGTGAATGAGTATCTAGAAGTATTTCCGGATGAGCTTCCTGGAGTTCCGCCAGATAGAGAGATTAAATTCGGGATTGATGTATTGCCAGATACGCAGCCAATATCTATTCCACCCTACAGGATGGCGCGAACAGAACTGAGAGAGTTGAAAGAACAATTGAAAGATCTATTAGAAAAGGGTTTCATTCGGCCAAGAGTGTCTCCTTGGGTCGCACTGGATCTATTTGTCAGGAAGAAGGATGGATCGCTCCGGGTGTGTATTGATTATCGGCAGCTCAACAAGGTCACTATCAAAAACAAATACCCATTGCCTCGAATAGATGATTTGTTCGACCAGTTGCAAAGTGCTAAGTTCTTCTCAAAGATTGATTTGCGGTCCGGTTATCACCACTTAAGGATCAAGGAGCAGGATAATCCTAAGACTGCCTTCAGGACTCGGTATGGGCACTTTGAATTTATGGCAATGACTTTTGGGCTAACCAACACCCCATCAGCTTTTATGGATCTTATGAATCGGGTTTTCAAACTGTTCTTGACTCCTTTGTGATTGTCTTCATTGACGATATCCTTGTTTATTCGCGAAGTCAGGAAGATCATGCAAATAACCTCCGGGCAGTTCTGCAGACTCTTCATTAGCACCAGTTGTATGCAAAGTTTTCAAAATGTGAGTTTTGGCTAGAATCAGTCACCTTTTTGGGCCATGTTGTTTCCAGGGAAGGGATTCGAGTTTATCCCCGAAAGATTGCAGCGGTAAAGGATTCGCCTAGGCCAATGAACCCGACAGAGATTCGCAGGTTCTTGGGTTTGGCTGGATATTATCGGAGATTCCTGGAGGGATTTTCTACCCTCTCCTCCCCATTGAATAAGCTAACGCAGAAAGCAGTTAAGTTTCAGTGGTCCAATGCTTGCGAAAAGAGTTTTCAAGAATTGAAATCAAGATTGACTTCGGCGCCAGTGTTGACCTTGCCATAAGGTTCAGAAGGGTTTGTGGTGTATTGTGATGCTTCAAGGGTTGGTTTGGGGTGTGTGTTGACGCAATGTGGTAAGGTAATAGCATATGCTTCTAGGCAGCTCAAGAATCACGAGAAGAATTACCCGATGCATGATTTGGAGCTCGCAGCGGTTGTGTTTGCATTGAAGATCTGCCGGCATTATCTTTATGGGGTCCATTTGGACGTGTTAACAGACCACAAGAGTCTTCAGTATTTATTCAAACAGAAGGAGTTGAACTTAAGGTAGCGGAGGTGGTTAGAATTGCTCAAGGATTATGATATGAATATTTTGTACCATCCAGGAAAAGCTAATGTGGTAGCCGACGCTCTTAGTCGGAAATCCATGGGTAGCTTGGCTCATTTGGAAGCAGGTCAGAGGCCTTTGGCTCGGGAGGTTTATTAGTTGGCCAGTCTGGGGGTATGTCTTTCGGCCTCAGATGAAGGGAATGTCGTGGTGCATAATGGAGCAGATTCTTCTCCTGTAGCGGAAGTCAAGGGAAAGCAATTCAGGGATCCAGCTTTGGCACAGTTGAGAGAAGAAATTCTGAATCACAAGACTACAGCATTTTCACTCGGCAATGATGACGGTGTTTTGCGGTGCCAAGGGAGGATATGTGTTCCGGATGTGGATGATCTTTGGGAGAGAGTTATGGCAGAGGCTCACAATTCCAGGAATACCGTACACCCAGGTTCTACAAAAATGTACCAAGATTTCAAAGAGATTTATTGGTGGAATGGTATGAAGAGGGGTGTGGCGGAC
Organism: Nicotiana paniculata; assembly: GCA_005239505.1. Classification (NCBI taxonomy): domain Eukaryota; kingdom Viridiplantae; phylum Streptophyta; class Magnoliopsida; order Solanales; family Solanaceae; genus Nicotiana; species Nicotiana paniculata. Next base: position 211,178 of record ML307934.1, read on the forward strand.
TTTGTGACTAGGTGTCCATATTGTCAGCAAGTGAAGGCCGAGCATCAGAGGCCCGTTGTGTTGGCACAGCTTATGAAAATACCGACGTGGAAATGGGAAATGATCAATATGGACTTTGTGGTGGGGTTACCTCGCACTCCGTGTAAGTTCGACTCAATTTGGGTGATAGTGGATCGCCTCACGAAGTCGGCACATTTCTTGCCAGTCAATTCCACCGATACTGCAGAATAGTACGCTCACTTATATATCAAAGAAATATTCAGGCTCCATGGAACTCCAGTATCTATTATCTCGGATCGAGGGGCCAATTCACAGCTAACTTTTGGAAGAAATTTTAGCAAGGTTTGGGTATGCAGGTAAATCTCAGCACAGCATTCCACCCACAGACTGATGGGTAGGCAGAGCGGACCACTCAGACACTTGAAGATATGTTACGGGCTTGTGTATTAGATTTCAAGGGTAGCTGGGATGATCACTTGCCGCTTATAGAATTTGCTTATAATAACATTTTCCATGCTAGTATTCAGATGGCCCCATTTGAGACATTGGTACGGAAGGAGGTGTAGGTCTCCAATTGGATGGTTCGAGGTTGGTGAGGCGGAACTGCTAGGACCGGATCTTGTGCACCAAGCTATGGAAAAAGTTAAAGTCATTCAGAAGAGGATGATTGCTCAGATTCGCCAGAAATCCTATGTGGACGTTCGTCGAAGAGATTTGGAGTTTCAAGTAGATTATTGGGTATTCTTGAAGGTGTCTCGCATGAACGGAGTGATGCGGTTTAGGAATAAAGGGAAATTGAGCCCAAAATATGTCGGGCCATATAGGATTGCTCAAAGGATAGGGCAGGTGGTGTATAGGCTGGAATTTCCCCCTGAGATGTCATTAGTGCACCCGGTGTTTCATGTGTCTATGCTGAAGAATGTAGTTGGAGATCCATTTGTCATCGTGTCGGCTGAGACCATTGAAATTTATGAAAAGTTTTCATATGAAGAAGTTCCGGTTGCTATTCTTGATAGGCAAGTTCGTAGGTTGAGGAACAAAGAGATCGCTTCGGTTAAAGTATTATGGCAGAGTCAACAAGTCGAAGAAGCCACATGGGAAGCGGAAAATGAAATGAAAGAGAAATATCCCCATTTTTTTGAATAAGTCCGGTAATGGTTTGAAAATGGTCATTCCTAAGCAATTATATGTTGTGTCAAATTTTGTGCAAAAGCACCCCAATTTCCCCCCCTAGTTTCCCTACTATTGTTACTTCTCAAGTTATGCCATATTTGTGTATGTTGTAATTATGTGGGTAATGTGCAACTCCTTGAAGTAAGATAAATTATGTGCAATTCATGTGATAGTTAAAAGATATGCAAGTTTGTGGTGTTAACTGAAATAGGGATAGCATGTTGAAGTAATTGAATTGCATACGACTTGTTGAGGTAACCCAGTTATATGCGAGTTGATGGAGTGACTGGTAATGTGTGGAATTGGTTAAACATGTATTTCGGGGGCTCTCTGATAGGTGGATAGGCCTACATTCAAAGGAAACTTTGGCGAAATTTCCAGAAATTATCGGAGTTAGTGAATATTTGGGGGTTGGTTTATTTTGTGTTTTTCCTACTCTAGTGATTCCCCGATCCTCATTCGAGGACGGATGATTTTAAGTAGGGGATAATGTAAAGACCCGTAAAATTTCATGGCTAAAAATAATTCCCAAATAGGTCCCCATGTTGTTATAACTGTAGAAATTCTTAAAACGGGCCCTTTTTGAGTAAAAGGTACCAGGGACTTAAGAGATAAAATTTACCAGAGTTGCGCTGTTATGCGACGCACTATGTGATCGCATAACATGTATGCGGACCGCATAGTTGTCGCATACATGGACAGCCTGATGTCCAATTTGAGGACAACTATGCAGGCCAAGATGCAATCGCATTTTGAGAATGTGGACCGCATAGCTATCGCATTCTTGCACCTCCATTTTTGCGGAGGAGGTTATGCGAACGCATAGCAGGTATGTGGATCGCATAGTGGTCGCATACCTGGGCAGTCCAGTTTCTTTTTGGCCCATTTGAGGGCCATTTATGCGACAGGAATGCGGACCGCATAGCAGGAATGTGATCGCATTCCTGACCGCATTTCTGCTTTGGGACTTTTAAAATTCTAATTTTTATACCCGACCCCCATTTCATTAAAACACTTACCCCCTTCTATTTTAACGATTTTCTGAACAAAATAGAGAGAGGGAAGAGAGATTTCTTGAGAGAGAAGGTTCCATCTTCACCAAAATTGATTCTTCACTATCACTCCGGCCTTGAAGTTATGGAGTAATTATCATCTTCTTCACTCTAAGAGGTGAGTCCCCAACCCATTTCCTTTTAATTCTCAGGTTTTGGCTAAAAGGGTAGAACACATAAATTGATTCTTGGAGATAAAAGCTGATACCTTGCATGCAGGAAGTTAAACTCCCTAATCTAGTAAAGGGAAACGAGTTTGGGTAATTATTCACAAAAAGGAGTAATCTAAGGGGTCACCTAGCGTTTGATAAAATGCCTAAATGAGTTCGAGTTATGTTTATGGTTCCTAATTCTAAGTGAAATATATCACATTGTGGAATAGATTGACGCTTCTAGACGGTCCGGTGATTTGTGATAAAAAAAATTGAAGGGGAATTCCGATTCAAGGTATGTATGACTAACTTTAATCTTCGTAGAGTCACCTTGTTGGTGTCCGAGCATTCAATAAGAGTTTCTTGCTTATTCATATGTGAATGGATTGTTCTAATGTGTTGAGGCCTAAGAATCTGCTCTCCGATTTTCCTAGTTGATTTCCATACCACCATGCTATGTGAGACTGTAAAAAGGTGATTCTTTTTTGCTTATTCTATCATGTTCAAAGCTCGTTAAATGTTGAATACATCGGTATGAGAGGATGTGTTGCAAAACGAAAGAAATTATAATGAATCGGATTGTTGAATGCATCTAAGTTGTAAATGTTGTGCAGCAAATAATGGAAAGGAAATGTGGATTTATCTAATTGAACTATATGTTGGCGGTATGCCATATATGACTCACCGTTTGGTAAAGTTTACTATGGCCTTGATTTCACATGGTTATTTGGTTGTTACGAATGTATTCTTGATGATGAAAATCCTTGTGATTGAATTGATTGGTTGATGTTTCTATCAAATGTAATTGTACGGTGGGATTGAGTTGCACGCCGCAACAGAATTGTAAGGTGGGATCGGGTTGCACGCTGCAACAAAAGTAATAAGGGTGTAATGTGTTTGTGGTATGGGATCAGGTTGCACGCTGCAACAGAAGAAATAAGGGTGAAATATGATTGTAAGGTGGGATCGGGTTGCGCGCCACAACAGGGGAACAACTGAAATAAGAAAATGTGAAAACCTCATTTGAGATTCTCGGTATCCCTGTGCAATATTTGTTTGGGTTTCTTTAACTGCCTCTTATATGTGTATTGCTTAATTTTACATAGAGTAAAGTTTGTCCATACATGCTAGTACTATTCAATGGTAATAACGTCCCTTTTTCGGGGGCGCTACATCTTTTATATGGATGTAGGTGGTTCTATAGCAAGTAGCTCGGTCCGCCGTTAGTGGTGCCTCATCTTCATCTCTTCAGCAGTTCTGGTGAGCCCCATTTCCTCTCGGGGATGTGTGTGGACTATATAATGTTGTAAAAGGTATAGTCGGGGCCTTGTTACCGGCAAGACTACGTAAACTCCTAGCACTCTTAGAGGCTCCGCATATATATTTTGGGTAGTAGTTGTAATTATTCGAAATTGTGGTCCCGTGATGGAAATGTTGTGTTTAGTTTGTATAATTTTGGGATCATCAAAGGATTGAAGCTTTAAAAGAGGAAAATGGAAATTATGTTGTAAATTCATTATAAATTTGTATATTGTGCACACGGGGTAACGCGTTGGGTAGGAAAAGCAATCCAGGTCCGCTTGACCGGGATCATCCGGTTAGGTGCCGGTCTCGTCCCTCAGTTTTGGGGCGTGATATCTATATATATATGTAACAATATTAGGACTTAACTCGCAGAACTCATTCAAAAAAAGAGGTTTATATGGATACATAAGGTCCGACAAGTCCGTAGACATGTCATACCCAAAACTATATAGAGGATACTATCTACAAAACCTTTTAAAAAAAACATAACCATAATATATACAAGTCGGGACGGGGCTCCCTACGTCCTCACAAAACAACCTAACACATTCAAAACCCTGACTTGGTAATAGTCCAAGATGAGGTGGAACTCACTAACCAAAAGCTGACATCTGGAGGAAGTCTATAGTAGAGGGTCCTTGCCTCGTCCTATATGAGAACCTCGATCAGACACACGTCAAAGCGGAACCTTCATATCCTTATCAGTTAGATTCCTCCTCTTAGCCCGACTAATATCCTCTTCCTCTGCTATCCCATAACATACACAGGTGAACCTTGATTGACGAACTCCCAAGACTGTGGACTATCTGGAACCTCAGAAGAGTTGTTGTCCGCAAATACCCTGACATAATTTTGAGCCTGAGGGGAACCCAACTGTGCCAATCCGTGCACTACTCCCCTCATACCCTGATCAACGGGTTTTGATAATGAAACTAAGGTCCTTGGTGAGGTCGGAACTCCTCTCACCGCATCTGCTGCCGGAGAAATCGAAACTACTCGAACGGATGACTCATATAGATCCTCCTCGATAGAACTCATGATCTCCGATGGATCTGACTCCATAGTATAACTTATATCTCCTTCTAACACCTTCGTAGCCTTCTGAACCGTGCTAGCGGTTGTAGACTTCGGAGGCATCACTGAAAACGTAACATATCGTTAGGAACATGAATTCCTATATCGCACGATCTAAGATAAGAAGAGAGGATAACATCCTATATACCCTGTACCCTCCTTTATACAAGTGCGGTTTCTCACCCATAAACAAGACTCTACTAGACACGGCCTGTAGACAACCCTAGGACAGAACTGCTCTGATACCACTTTTGCCACAGCCCAAATTGATAGGTCGCGACGGGTGCATGAATCCTACATGTCAAACATCCTTAAGCATGCGTTTAAGATATAAACATGAATAACATATGTGAGGGAAACCTATCAAAAAGAAATATGTACATATACATGTGGAATACAGTGGGCGAGCCGGCAAGGCTGCTATAGACAACTATATACCCAAAGTTGGAAGCCGTCAAGGCCACATACTATGTAACTATACATAATTGTCTACAGACTTCTAATAGAGATACAACTTAACAGAGACGAGACTGAGACACGCCATACCCATATATGTATACAACCATATCGTACCAAATCAAAAGCAGCTCTGGATCAAGTGGAGCATGCCAACTCTCACTGATCAAGAATCCTAAGAAAGGGGGACTGTCAGCTTACCTACTTGCATCTACGGGCATGAGACACAGGCCCCGGGAAATAGGACGTCAGTACGAATAATGTATTGAGTATGTAATCCATGAAATTCAATACATAAAATACATAGACAAAACATGGAATAAAGAAATCCACTTGTAAGTCTGAATAACTTTGTAAATTCTGCAACATTTAAAGTGTCATGCATGTGCATGTAAATATCGTGTCATGCATAGGTATAGGTGTACATAACATCATCAATCCTCTGAGAGAACCCCATCATATCATCTCTTCTACTGTGGGCAACATCATCAACATATACCAACTGATCAGGTGGTGGTGCGTATATAACGCCGTAACTTTTTTCCATATCCCATATACATATATCTATATATATACGCGTATATAATGTCATCTGGTCATGGTTCAGTGTAAATGAATGCAATGCATGAAATGCATAAGAAATACGTCAATAAGATTTTCTCGGAATGCCATAAAAATCAATATACCTTTCGTATAAACTTTATCAAATACGTATTTTCTGAGACCCATGAACATAAGATATAATAATAATTCACATGGGGAATCAAGAATATAGACACCCCTAATATTTCTATGAAGAGAGTCCTTATGGAAGTTGCGTATTTTGCTCGTTTCATTTGTATTATTTGGATCATGCCAAAAAGAAAGAAGGGATAGCCTTAACATACCTGGAGTAAGGAAAAATCCATATGATATTCTTGAAAAAGGGTCGCACCATATTCCTTTAGAACCACAAAATTTTACGTTGTCAAATCTCGTTGGAATCGTTTGGTTGCAAGAAGTCACGTTGTAGTATTTTTACTAGCATCCGATTGTAGGATCTTTGTACTCAAACTATTTCATTACAAAAATAGTTTGGTGACTATGATGCATTAAAGAAGAAAGATGAGAGACCATCCATGAGATTATACCGATTATCATCTATAGCTATGTGAATGGAGGAAGATTCAGCAAAAATAGGTCCAACTATAAATGACCCTCTTCACCACAACGACCATCCAACAAGCCCATGATTGGAATTAGTCACTTCCTATCAAAGGTTTAGAGCACAACAACTAATTGGTAAAGAACTATGATAACATCTTATTGTAATATTTTGGTATTGAAAATGTTAGCATGAGGTGTATTGTAATTAACACCTTAAATTGCCAACTACCCAACATGAATAATGAGCCATTTGGTTTGGGTAGTGGATTGATGCCACATAGGGTGGGGAAGGGTTTTTTTTTTAATCTTATCCTATAATTAATAATTAATTAGGTATTATCCCGTTACCCGATAATTAACCAATTATCCACCTAATTAAGAATTGTCTCAAATTACTTAAAATTCTACTCATTTTTAATATACTTTATACATCATACTATCACGGTCATATGGTACCTTGTATGGTACTAGTCCATAAATATCGAGTAGTAATCTAAGGGGTCACATAGCATTTGATAAAATTCCTAAATGAGTTCGAGTTATGTTTATGGTTCCTAATTCTAAGTGAAATATGTCACATTATGTAATAGATTGACGGTGCTAGATGGTAAGGAGATTTGTATAAAAAAATTAAAGGGGAATTCTGATTCAAGGTATGTATGGCTAACTTTAATCTTCGTAGAGCCACCTTGTTGGTGTCCGAGCAATCGGTATGAGTTTCTGGCTTATGCATATGTGAATCGATTGTTATAATGTGTTGAGGTGTAAGATTCTTCTCTCTGATTGTCCTAGTTGATTACCATGCCACCATGTTATATAAGCTTGTGAAAAGGTGATTCTTTGTGCTTATTCTATCATGTGCAAAGATCGTTAAATGCTGAATACATCGGTATGAGAGGATGTGGTGCAAAATGAAAGAAATGATAACGAATCAAATTGTTGAATATACATAAGTGCTAAATGTTGTGTAGCAAGTAATGGAGGGTAAATGTGTATTTATCTAATTGAACTATATGTTGATGGTATGCCGTATATGACTCACCTGGTTGGTAAAGATTACTATGGCCTTGATTTCACATGGTTATTTGGTTGTTACGAATGTATATTCTTGATGATGAAAATCCTTGTGATTGAATTGATTGGTCGATGTTGCTATAAAACAGAATTGTAAGGTGGGATCGGGTTGTACGCCGCAACAGAATTGTAAGGTGGGATCGGGTTGCACACCGCAACAAAATTGTAAGGTAGGATCGGGTTACACGCCGCAACAGAATTGTAAGGTAGGATCGGGTTTCACGCCGCAACAGAATTGTAAGGTGGGATCGGCTTGCACGCCACAACAGAAGTAATAAAGGTGTAATGTGTTTGTGAGATGGGATCGGGTTGCACGCCGCAACAGAAGAAATAAGGGTGGAATATGATTAAGGTGGGATCAGTTGCGCGCCGCAACAGGGGAACAATTGAAATAAGAAAATGTGAAAAGGAACTCCTGGTCATTCTACCCGCAGTGTTATTTTGTACGGGAATGCTCAGCGTATGGTCGAGAAGGGGTGTTTGGCTTATTTGTCTTATGTGCGCGATTCCAGTGTTGAGGTTCCCTCTATTAATTCGGTACTCGTGGTTCGTGAGTTTCCTGATGTCTTACCTTCAGACCTGCCGAGGATGCCATCCGACAGGGACATTAATTTCTGCATTGATCTGGCTCCGGGCACCCTGCCCATTTCTATTATGCCGTATCGCATGGCCCCACCAGAGTTGAAAGAGTTGAAGGAATAGTTGCAGGATTTGCTTGGGAAGGGCTTCCTTAGGCCCAGCGTTTCTCCTTAGGGTGCTCCAGTATTGTTTGTGAAGAAAAAGGATGGTTCGATGAGGATGTGGATTGATTAACGGCAATTGAACAAGGTTACAATCAAGAATAAGTATCCAACACCGAGGATTAATGATTTATTCGATCAGCTTCAGGGTGCCACGGTATTTTCGAAGATAGACTTGAGATCTGGCTACCATAAGTTGAGAATTAGGGCATACGATGTCCCTAAGACAGCTTCCCTCACTCGGTACGGGCATTACGAGTTTTTAGTCATGTCGCTTGGGTTGACAAATGCCCCAGCAGATTTTATGGATTTGATTAACCGAGTGTTCAGGCCTTATTTGGAATCTTTCGTGATAGTATTCATTTATGATATATTGATATACTCCCGCAGTCAGGAGGAGCACGGGCAGCATCTCAGAGTGGTTCTTCAGACTCTGAAGGATAGACAGCTATATGCAAAGTTTTCGAAGTGTGAGTTCTGGTTGAGTTCAGTTGCATTCCTGGGTCATGTCGTATCAGCAGAGGGTATTCAAGTTGACTCGAAGAAGATTGAGGCAGTCAAGAACTGGCCTAGACCAGCATCAGCTACAGAGATTCGGAGTTTCTTAGGATTGGCAGGCTATTATCATCGATTCGTGGAGGGGCTCTCATCTATTGAAGCCCCGATGATCAGGTTGACCCAGAAGGGTGCCCATATCAGATAATCGGACGAGTGTGAGGTGAGCTTTCAGAGGCTCAAGATAGATCTGACTACGGCACCGGTATTGGTTTTGCCCACAGGTTCAGGGCCTTATATAGTCTATTGCGATGCTTCCCGCATTGGGCTTGGTACAGTATTGATGCAGTATGGAAAGGTCATTGCTTATGCTTCAAGGTCAGTTGAAGATTCATGAGAAGAACTATCCAGTGCATGATTTGGAGTTGGCAGCCATTGTCCACGCATTGAAGATTTGGAGGCACTATCTGTATGGCGTGGCATGTAAGGTGTTCACGGATCATAAGAGTCTTCAGTACTTGTTCAAGCAAAAGGAATTGAATTTGAGGCAGAGGAGATGGTTGGAGTTTTTGAAGGATTATGATATTACCATCTTATATCACCCGGGGAAGGCCAATGTGGTGGCCGATGCTTTGAGTAGGAAGACAGCTAGCATGGGCAGTCTTGCTTTTATTCTGGTCAGTTAGAGGCCGCTTGCTTTGGATGTTTAGGCTTTGGCCAATCAATTTGTGAGGTTGGATATTTCTGAGCCTAGTCGAGTGTTGGCTTGTACGGTCGTTCGTTCTTCATTATTGGAGCGTATCCGTGATCGGCAGTTTGATGATCCCCATTTGTGTGTCCTTAGAGACACGGTGCAGCGCAGAGGTGCAAAGCAGGTGACCTTAGATGATGATGGTGTTTTGAGATTGCAGGGGCGAGTTTGTGTGCCCAATGTTGATGGGGTTCGAGAGTTCATTTTAGAGGAGGCCCACAGTTCCCGGTACTGTATTCATCCGAGCACCGCAAAGATGTATCAAGATTTGCGGCAGCATTATTGGTGGCGTAGAATGAAGAAGGATATTGTGGCATATATGGCGCGGTGTTTGAATTGTCAACAGGTTAAGTATGAGCATCAGAGGCCTGGTGGTTTATTTCAGAGGATTGAGCTTCTCGAGTGGAAGTGGGAGAGGATCACTATGGACTTCGTTACTGGACTTCCATTGACCCAGAAGAAGTTCGATGCAGTTTGGGTCATTGTTGATAGGCTGACCAAGTCAGCGCATTTCATTCATGTGCCAGTCTCCTATTCATCCGAGAGGTTAGCTAAGATCTATATCGGGGAGATTATTCGCCTTCATAGTGTGCCGGTATCTATTATTTTGGACCGGGGCGTGCATTTTACCTCGCGTTTCTGGGGAGCAGTTCAGCGAGAGTTAGGCACCCAGGTGGAGTTGAGCACAGCATTTCATCCTCAGACGGATGGGCGGTCCGAGCGGACTATTCAGATATTAGAGGATATGCTCCGGGCTTGTGTCATTGACTTTGGAGGATCATGGATCATTTCTTGTCTTTGGCAGAGTTTGCCTACAACAACAGCTACCAGTCAAGTATCCAGATGGCTCCTTGTGAGGTTTTATATGGTAGGCGGTGTCGATCTCCGATTGGATGGTCTGAGCCAGGAGAGACTCGGTTGTTGGGTACAGATTTGGTTTAGGAGGCCTTGGACAAGGTCAGGATCATTCAGGATAGGCTTCTACAGCTCAGTCCAGGCAAAAGAGTTATGCAGATCGCAAGGTTCGAGATGTGGATTTCATGTTTGGTGAGCGAGTATTGCTCCGAGTGTCGCCTATGAAGAGCGTGATGAGATTTGGGAAGAAGGTCAAGCTTAGCCCTAGATTCATTGGCTCGTTTGAGATTCTTGATCGAGTGGGAGAGGTGGCTTATAGACCTGCATTGCCGCCTAGCTTATCAGCCGTGCATCCAGTTTTTCATGTGTCCATGCTTCGAAGGTATCACGACGATCCAGCCCACGTGTTAGATTTCAGCACTGTCCAGTTGGACAAGGACTTATCTTATGAGGAGGAGCCGATAGCTATTCTAGACCGGCAGGTTTGTCAGTTGAGATCCAAGAGTTTCCCTTCTGTTCATTTTCAGTGGAGAGGTCAGCCTCCTGAGGCATCGACCTGGGAGTCCGAGTCCGATATGCAGAGCCGTTACCCTCATTTATTTCCCGACTCAGGTAATTCTTTCTTCTGTCCGTTCAAGGACGAACGGTTGTTTTAGAGGTGGAGAATATGACGACCCAAAGGGTCATCACCTATGTCATTATCCATTATGTACTTCTGAGGCCTTGAAAACCTCATTTGCAGTTGCCTCGATTTACGTGTGTAGTCCGCGCGCGTAGCCGGATAGCTTAAATATGAGTTTCTGTGAAAAGAAATGCTAAGATTTGATATTAAAATGAATAAGTTTGACTTCGGTCAATATTTTAGGTAAACGGGCCTGGACCCGTGATTTGACGGTCCTGGAGGGTCCGTAGGAAAATATGGGACTGGGCGTATGCCCGAAATCGAATTCTGAGGTCCCAAGCCCGAGAAATGAATTTTTGAGTAAAATTGTTTTCTGAAAATATTAAAGGAAATTAAAAATGAAATCTGATTAGAAAGTGATGGTATCGGGCCCGTATTTTGGTTCCAACGCCCGGTACAGGTCTTATATATGGTTTAAGCACCTTCTGTAAAGTTTGGTTGAAATCAGATTTTGTTTGACGTGTTTTGGACTTAAAATGGAAAATTTGATTTTTTTATGAAGTTTGATAGAATTCATGGACTTTGAGGCTTAATTTGATGTGTATGATGTTATTTTGGAGATTTGATCGCACGGACAAGTTCGTAGGATGTTGTGTGAGTTATCTGTGAAATTTGGTATCATTCCGAGTTGTATAGGTCAGTTCGGCACGTTGTCAGCAAAGTTAGAAAACTTATAATTCCTAAGTTTGGTTCTTGAGGTTTGGGGGTGTGATTCGAGTTTTAGCGTTGTTTTGAGTGTTCCGAAGGCTCGAGCGAGTCTTATTATGATTTGGGACTCGTTGGTATATTTGGACTAGGGCTCGGGCGGGCCCAGGTGCCTTTCGGGCACCTAACGAGGCTAAAAGCCATCAAACACAGCTGCTGGTGCACCTGCTCTGGTGTGACCGCAGGTGCGGTTGCCCAGCATCGCAGATGCGAGACTGCAGATGCGGTCCCAAGTATCGCAGGTGCGATCACCAGTGGCCTGGCCAGCCATCGCAGGTGCAGAGCATTTCTCGCAGGTGCATGACCGCAGGTGCAGTCTCCACTTCGCAAGTGCGAGACCGCAGGTGCGGTCCCCAGAGCCGCAGGTGCGAGATCACTGTTCAGGCAGTGAGTTTTAAATATGGGTTTTAAACCCATTTTTCTCATTTTCCATCTTCTTCCTTAGGCGATTTCCACCATTTTTAAGAGCTATCAACCAGGTCTCATAAGGTAAGTGAATTCCACCCGGAAATTTGTTTCATGCATGCATCCTAGCCTAATCAACTACATAAACTAGTGCAAAAATTCAAGAAATTGGGTAGTAACCTAGAACTTGTGATCACTTTAGAATTTTCTATGAATTGGCCATGAAATCAAGTAAAAATCGTATATTAATGATCCTTAGGCTTTCGGTGAGTGTTCCCTTCGAGAATTATAAGAATCCGAGCGAGCGGGCCCGGGGTCGAATTTTGATAATTTTGGAAGAAAGCTAGGAAATGGATAATTAGGCCATGCAATTGAATCATTGAATCCTTGTTGATATACTTGAGTTGATTTTGTCTAGATAATACCATTGCGGAGTTGAATTCTAAAGGAAAGGCGGCGTTAGAGGGTTGGTTGCTATACTTTGGACCCGAGGTAAGTGTTTGGTCTAACCTTAGCTTGAGGGAATAGGAATTGAGTATTATTTTCTATTTGCTAATTTTCAAATAGGATGTATAGGCATGGTGACGAGTATCTATACATTGGTGTCTAGCATGACCGTGAGTCCCTATATTGTGAATATTCTGACTTTGTTGTAATTTCTATGCCTAATTGATGAAGATATATGAGATAAATACATCTTTGGAGCATTGGCTCAAATTGTGAAAATGAATGATGAAGATATATGAGATAAATACATCTTTGGAGCATTGGCTCAAATTGTGAAAACGAATGATGAAGATATATGAGATAAATACATCTTTTGGAGCATTGGCTCAAACTGTAAAAGGAATAATGAAGATATATGAGATAATTTCATCTTTGGAGCATTGGCTCAAATTGTAAAATGAATAATAAATGTATATGAGATAATTACATCCTTTGGAGCATTGGCTCAAGTAATAGAATAAAACATGGAAATGAAAGTGAAAGAAAGAGAAAGAGTTATTGAAATGTACCCTTGTCGGGTCATCGTTGTATAGTTCCCTTGCCGGAATTTAATTGTTAATTGATGTTCCCTTGACGGGATTTAATTGCTTAATTGATGTTTCCTTGCCGGGATTTCTATTTTTGCTCTGTTTATTTCCTTGCCCTTGTTTGTGATTGTTGTTTGGCTGAGGAAGAGTGTTAAAGCACGAAGGGTGATGTCGTGCCATGTTTTATATTGATTATGCACAAGGGGACATCACATTCCGTGCCATGTTTTATATTGATTATGCACGAGGGGACATTCTGTGCCATGTTTTACATTGATTATGCACGAGGGGATATTCCGTGCCATGTTTTACATTGATTATGCACGAGGGGACATTCCGTGCCATATTTTATATTGATTATGTACGAGGGGACATTATGTGCCATGTTTTATATTGATTATGCATGAGGGGACATTTCGTGCCTTTTTTTTATATTATTATGCACTAGGGGACATTCCGTGCCATGTTTTATGTTATTATTATGCACGAGGGGACATGTCGTGCCGCATCTTTCACTGTTTATCTGTGTTGTCAATTTCCATTATTATTTTTAGATATTGTAGACTGTTGTTTTCGTTTCTGTCATTTCAGTATTTGCTATCTCTTACCCTCAGCATGTTCTCCCCATAATTGTATTCTTGTTTAGTTTATGTTATACTATTGAACTGCACAAGTACATTTTGTTGTCGTGTCTTAGCCTCGTCACTACTTCTCCGAGGTTAGGCTCGGCACTTACTCAGTACATGGGGTCGGTTGTACTGATGCTACACCTGCACTTCTGTATGTTGTGCAGATTATGCAGCCGGACCCGGAGGACATCATTAGTGGGAGTGTCTTCCAGCTTATCCTAGAGTCTTCAAGGTATACCCACTGGCGTTTGTGGGCCTTGGCGTCTCTTCCATCCCTTTTGTCTTCACTTCTGTCTTGTTTTTCCTCTAGTTTCAGAGACAGCTATGTATTCTCTTTTCAGACTTGTATTTAGCACTCTTATAGACAGTTCGTGAGTTTGTGACTCCAGGTTTTGAGAAAATTTGCGGGTTGTTGTATTATGTTATCCTCATTTATCTTGAAACCATATTTATTTCCGCTGTTAAATTATGAACCGTTTAGTTTATCCTGTTAAATTGATGTTAATATACTAGTTTATCTATACACGTTGGCTTGTCTAGCGGGTTCAACGTTAGACACCATCACCACCCGAAGGTGGGAATTTCGGGGCGTGACATAAGTGTCTGCCCATTAATTCAGTATCACATAGAGATCCTGCCTATAGGACCGTGCAACCTTAATTCATTAAAATCTGTCAATGATAATCAGTTTGGTGTGCAGTTGTTGTCTAAATGCGGAGGCTAACTTGAGCCCTTATTTGTTTATGTGTGAAAATCCTAAATGTTTTACATGTCATCTAGTTTTTTTCCTTTTTGAGCAACCTAAGTTAAAATCTAGAACCATCCTGAAATAGAGGTACAAATGCCTCCTGGACCATAGGCATGGGACGGGTAGTACACGCATAGAGTGCGACTTAGAATTGGTTAGTGCGCTTTAGGTAAACTACTTAAAGATAGTAATGGGGTAGCAGGAGATGATAGTCTATACCCGCTGAATAATATGAGTAACACCCCATCTCAAGAGAGTTACGAAGTATTATTTATGTTGCACGGGGTGATCCTTTAGGCTAAAAAACTTAGGANCCCGATCTTTGGTGACGCAACTGGTTAATCTAGAGTTATATGCAAAAAGGTGCCCTAATGCACCTTAATCCATTAGGTGGCGACTCTCTCTTTTAATACCCTTCCTTAAAAGAGTTTTCACGTGTTGAAACCCGATTTCGCGAGAAAAAGGGGCGCGACAGTAATTAATGGAAAGATTTTGGTATTGTATTCACGATCTCCCTGATGTCTAATTAATGCGAATACGTCTTCTCTTTGTCATGAGTGAGTTTGGATAGAAAGTATCTAGCATGCTTGCTCGGCCGGATTCACTCGGTTGAGTGTCGGTCACGCTCCCCGAGTTTGGGGCATGACAATTCTATAGCATTAAGTACGTCGCTCGTTACAGAGACTATGGCATTCATAGTCTGTCGTTACACATTCTTCAATGGCCCTCATAATTATCATTTAAGAGGGGCTTGATCCTAGGACCTTGTTCCCCAGGAGCAACGATAAATAGTGAGTTCAACAACCATTGTAGGGGACACGAATTTTCTGACAAGCTTATGGTATATGTTGTTCAAAGCTCAATAATATTTTATCTTCTAGCTTATTAATATCGTTACTACTGCCTCTGGAAGCTCTGCTCTCGGAATCAGGATTTCTGTTGTCTTATCTCGATTTCAACGCTAAGTCTTATATTTTTATTTAATTTATTGATCATTTTGGGATTAAATTAATTTATTTATTAAAAGATTATTTATAAATTCAACTGTATTATTTTACAAATGAGAGGAGTTTACGTATATTCTCTAAATTGACAGTTAATTTGTTCCTACAATAGCAAAAAAGCGTATAAACAGTTCAAAGGAAATTCTTCACCTACAAACCTAATATAACAGTAACAAGAACAAATAATCGACTATCACTGAAGTCGGCAAGAAGAAGGAGGAGGAGGAAGAAAAAAAAAAAGAGAGTAAGGAGTCAACTTCAGGTGGCAGATTAAAGTGCCCTGAAATTTTGACAGTTGTCGAGGAGACAGCCTATTATTAAAGCTTAACGTGCTTGCAGCCTTTCCACTACGTAAGTTGAGGAGACGGCTTTATTAGTGAATATAGACTTGGTCAACAGAATTGTTATAAGCTTGCATTGACCTTTTCAACCTGTATTTTAGGAAAGGAAGAAAATGAGACCTCACTTGTCCAATAAAAGTAGAAAGAGTTTATCTAAAATACATCGACTATCAGATTATTTAAAGGCCAATTAAATATAATTTTTTGCGATAAGTATAAATTGATAAACTACATTACATGATAAATGACTTCTCACAATAAATAGAAGTGTTATATATATAAGTATCTTTGACGTTGTCGGTGAATACAATTTAAATCCATAATTGAATTACCCATTCAACTGTTTTAGCTTCTCATTGTTGTCTGGTACTAAGTAGCTAGGTTCTCAAATTGCTGAATTCTTATTTACTTGTGTTTACCCAAAAAAACGTATAATAATTGAATTTATTCGTGATTTTAAGGACACGTGATTTACTTGGCACAAATTGAGAAGATATGTAAATTGATATTGAAATTGACTGTAAAGAAAAGTAAAAACAAACCAAATGAGATGTATAACTTTGGCTCTCGAGCTAGGTCAACCTCGAACCAAATGAATATTCTACTGAAATATGAACAAAATAACAGACTGTTGGAAGCTTAAGAGAAAGGTAGTATATTACTTTGTATTGCGTGAATGTAATGATGTTTTACAAATGATCATACCTCATTATATAGTAAGGGAGTCCTACTTTTGTTACAACTCTAAATACAGTAAGGAATCTCATGATTGGTTGATTAATCGACCTCATCTTGATATGTGCCGAGATTTCCCCCGCGATCCTTGCTCGATTGCGGATATTTCGGCTTACGTAATTTGACTAGGTAAACTTCCATCGGTCTTGCTCGATCTCTATTCTGCTTGGTCTCGATCTTGGCCGATCCCGACCTTGTTCGGTCTCTGGATTACGAGCTCAGCAATCTAACTCCGCACTATGGCTCGATATAACACGAGGTCGAACCTTGAACTATCATGTTCCAATCTCAATTAGTCATAAGAAGTCAAGGCTCGTTCTGACCGTATACAGATCCCCTCGTTTCTCAGAAAGAAGGTGATGAGAAACGATATGAATTTTCGAACTCCATCTCGATGGGTAATGACGTTAGCGACGAGTCCGATCATGACATAAGCGATGAAACGTCCCGCCGGTTCAGTTACCAAGGCATTAAATGCTTGTCAGTTGCTGGTCGGCGACTACCAGTTCTGAACCGTCGCCTGCAACCTATAAGAACCCTAACTTTTCTTCATTCAAACTTTTCCACTCAAAGTTCTTCCTACTCTTGCCTTTCTCCCAAAAAATCTCTTTGCTTCATACCCAAATTTCTTGAACTCTAATCAACTGCATATCATCCTAACTCTTTTTTCTCTTGTTCATTAATGGCTAAAACTTCTAAAACCGTGTCGCAAAAGGAAGTTGCTTCTTCATCACGGCCCGCCAGCGATGAGACTGCGGCGGAGCCCCACCCTGAGGAATTCATTCCGACAAGGTGCCCAACTGTTAATGATTTCAGAATCGAGAATACCCCATTGGTGCAGGGCCGATGTGAATCGGTCTCGAGGTATATATGCACCATCACCAAAGACATCCTCAAACAGGTCAAAGAGGAGTGTAACTAGGTGAACAAGGATGTGGTACTTCCTTTTCCTAAGGAATCAATTACTACTCACGTGGAGGGGTATCTAAGTTCTTACACTTACCCCTTCACGTTTAGTCCCTTAGATCTCATCATCGTCGCTTTCTGTAAAAGATACAATGTCACCTTAGGCCAAATCCACCCTTCTTTCTGGAGAATAGTGATTCTCCTTCGATTCTTCACAAGTAAAATCGAGGGATGTCCTTTAACCCTCGATCACCTCATACGCCTTTACAGTCCCCCACTCTATCGAGGAGGATTGATTAAGCTTGCCCGCCGGGCCAGTAGGGCCCTGTTCTCCAATATAGATGAGTTTCGGGATCGAGGCTGGATGGGATGATTTGTCCAAATAAGGACTTTGGACCTGATCCCCGCTGAATACATGTCATTCCCTGAGAAGTGGAACATGAAACGTAAGTACACTTTACCTTGAACGTTTAATTTGATGTTTCCCTTCAATCTTCTTTCCTTATCTTTGTCTTTGTGTTGCAGTTTTGGCCCAGATGCCGGACCCGATTTCGGAACTAAAGCGATCACAAAGACCCTACTCTGAATGTGCCTGGATGAAGTTGTCAAAGGGTCGATGGGAGGCCCTTAATCATGGTAAATTTCTGCCTCAGATTGGTTATTGTTATGATGGGAGGCCCTTAATCATGGTAAGTCTCTTTTCCTTTTGTAGGTATCGGGAAAGATGTTGCGATGAGACCTCTCTCTGATGATGAAGAAGTCCTTCCTCAACCACCAGCTCCAAAGCAGGCCAAGGAGAAAAAGAGAAAAAAGGCCCCAAGCCCCGGGGCTCGAAAAAGAAGAAACCGACGTGGAGGCCCTGTAAGCCCAAGGTGGACGTTGGTGTTATATCCTCTGACTCGATACGCCGATTAAGTGATGAGTCCAAAGAAGATGAATAAGAAGAAACTCCGAGTTAGTGGCCCGTGTGCGGGCTACTGCTTCAATACAAAAGCCCTCCGAACCGGAGGAGGTTGATGAGGGAGCTTCCGTCGAGGTCCCTAAATCAGAAAGAGTAGAGGCCACCTCGTCCTCAGCTAAGACGGTAGAGAGAGAGACCGGAGGC
>ML307934.1:234744-244064 GCA_005239505.1 Nicotiana paniculata
ACAAGGAAGCACGTTATAAAGACGGAATCGGAAATCCGAACTGAGATCCACTAGATTTTGTGGGATTATCAAGTCCAGGTAAAAATTGTCGAACTTTTAGCATTTCACGTGATTTCAAGTACTAGATCATATTGGTGAGCATGTTGATTACTCATCATGATTGGTAGTGGTAGGGTGTTCATAAAAATCCAAAAAATTGAACCAAACCGAAAATTAAATTAAATCGATCAAAAAAACCGATACATTTTAGGTTTGATTTGGTTTTGGTTTTGAATTTTAAAAACCGATCAAATTTGGTTTGGTTTGGTTTTAGTTTCAATCAAAAAATAACCGAATTAAACCGATTATAAAAGTAGCTATTTAAATTTATTATCACACCTATATATATATATATGTATATTTTTTATATAAAGTTTCTAAAATTTTATGATATATATTAGTCATTTATATTTTTAGTCTAGTTCTTTGCTATTTAATTATCTAATTCTTTGCCTTTACATTCTAGTTTGATTGGTCATTTTCTTTCGGTAAGTATAAAAAAAAATTATTTCATGCTAAAAATAAATCGATTTTTGATTGAGTATATAAATTATTCATCACTATTTTATTCAATTATCATCAATATATCTTGGTAAATGATAAATTTCTCAAAGAGCAATTGATTTGATAGTGTTATATAGAAAATGTAGTCGACGGAATATGCGTTTGATAGTGTATGTCCCATATTTAAGAAAAAAACTGATAAATAACCGAAAAATTCGAAAAACCGACAAAAACTGAATCGATAAAAAATAGACTTAATTGGTTTGAATTGGTTCCAATATTTGAATATCCAATTAATTGATTTGGTTTCTTTTTTGAAAAAAATCGACTCAAACGGAACCATGAACACCCCCTAATGATTGGAATTCGAAAAAGGAAATAATTTGTATAACGTTAGCATATCGTACTCCATCCATTTAGAAGAATTTCTAATCAAGTAGTCCCTCTGATCACTTTTAATTATCAAGTATTCTAAACATAAACTTTTATTTTTACTTGTTACTTTGCGCATATCAAGAAAAAAATAATTTATTTTTCCTACTTCTTTGTCCTTGGCATTAATTACTCATTTCAAATCAATTAAGACTATAAACTCATTAATATAGGTATCATAATAAATTAAGCACTTTATTTATTACTCCCTCCATTCACTTTTACTTGTTCACTATATAAAAAATACATTTTCACTTTTACTTGTCCATTTTAGCAAATGAAGAGAAAGACAATCTTTTTTTTCTTGTTTTACCCTTATCATTAACTACTTATTCCCCCAAATTATTTCCCTAACACGTTTTGAAATGCTATCATTGTTAGGAGTTATATGGTAAAATAGATACTACAATTATTATTTCTTAAGGGACACCAGGGTAAGGCTATGCAAAGTCAATAGTGGACAAGTAAAAGTGAACGGAGAGAGTAATTCCTAAAAGAAGTTACAAAGTTAAAACAAATATTCAACCAAATGTCAGCTAAGCGACCATGAAAATGGCTTTCTGTAAATCAGCCATGCTTTTTACCTCAGCTAGTACAAATCAACTACATACCAAAAGGAAAAATATTACTTAAAGCTCAAGAAACGCCTATACTCTGCCTCTGTTAGCATCGCGAATATATTGCCAACTCTATTGTAGGGAATGAGGAAAGTCAAATATGGTTGGCAACTAAGGAAGCATATTTCACAGTGATTTTGGCCAGCCCATATTTGCAAACATAGACATACCATGCATAGGTTGGCCAGCATTACCAAAGGGTCCTGGTTCATGGTGGAAAGGACTATTACCATTTTCATCAGATGAGTCACTTGAGGCACCTTGAGAAGGAGGGCTCGCTTCTGTGACTGGAGCACCAAAATTCAACATATTGGATGGTGGTGCCGAAGATGGTGCCTTAGACTTTGGCTTTTTCCCTTCTGCAATGAAGCTACCTACAATTACCTGGTCATGAACTTAAAAAATAGTCAGTAATGACATATTTCTGTGCACTCAAACATGAGGGGAGGGGTACAAAGGTAGATAGAACTGCACCTGCACGGGTGTCGCAGCCATAAGCATTCCTGCAACTCCACCACCCAATACTCTACCATCTGAACCAGCCAGCGACACGCTTAGACCACTTGCTCTGCTGCTGTCATTACAATCCGACCGCAGGAAGGAACCTGACAAGGAGATGATTTCAAATCGGCCCTGCATATTAAAATATAGCATGATTGAGAAAAATATACATATATGATATGAGATTATTAGTATAGGTACTATACTAAATAATTCTGTGTATTACAAGCCAACAACCTAACTCATCCAATGCCACTCACAATCAGGTTAGCAACACCATATTATAGAAAAGTACATTGATCAATTAAAGATTCCATTTAAGCTCCACATGATCATACGCACAAAGTAAGGGGAAAATTCACTAATGGTCATTCAAGTTACACTTTGCCTTTTCTGTCACTTAAAAATCATTTTTCTAAAGCCTAGTTAAAAGAAATATAAAAGTGGCCGGCCGATGCAAATTTTGGCACGAAATCCGATGCGGCTATCTTAATCCTCTAATTAATTTAATAAAATTGATGGAATGTGTTAATCCATTTTAATATAAACCCTTAACCCACCCATACCTACTCACCAAATGGGTCAATAACCCATTTGACCCATATTCACAAATGGGTAAATGTAAGAGTCAACTACCCCACCATTTTCCACAATACTTGGCCATTCTCTTTCACTTTCTATCCGTAGGCAATTTAAGGCTCCATAATACAAAGTTTCTGAATAACTTTTGTGTAAAAAGATGGAATCCTCTTCCGAGAAAAGGAATAAATTTTTAGCTTCACTGCTGGGGTCCCTCGAGCCCCCCCCCCCCCAACAAATTGTTGCTGCTTTAGTGGACAACAAGCTGAAGCTGCACAGAGACAGGTTGGAATCAAGGTAAAAAATTATTCGTTCTGTTTCAATTTAGATGACACACTTTCTTTATAAGTCCGTTCTAAAAAGAATGACACATTTCTACAATTGAAAATAATTTAACTTTAAACTCTTCATTTTACCTTTAATGAAAAGCTTTTATAACCACACAAATGTCATGGCCCCACAAAGTTTTTACCCCTTAAGCTTTTAAGACCACAAATTTCAAAAGCCTTCTTTTTTTCTTAAACTTCGTGCCGAGTCAAACTAGCTAATCTAAATTAAAACGGAAGGAGTAATATTTTTCTTCTTGTTCTTGTTTGTTTATGTCTAAACACAAATGATCTTTTTTCTGCATTGTTCCAAAGGGCAAATTTAAGCAAGCCAAGTATAACCACAATTTAAAAGCTCTGCACAAAAGAACCAATCAACTGAAGCTCACTTGCGATCAGCTAAATTAACTCATTCAAATATATCTATAAGCAGGTCAAGTTCGACCGCAACTTTAAAGATCTCTAAGCATCAAAAATCAAACTTGACTAGCCCTGGATCTCCAAATAAAGGAGTTTAATCTCAATAACTAAAAAAGTTCACTCGGCAAATTGGTAACTATATACATTTGAAAGGGGAAAACCTTGCTCTATTTCATGCTTTTACCTCTCAATGGATTCGCCTAACTGAGCTTAACAGAACCCCGAGCAAATAAAAAAAATTGATAAGGGAACCGCGAGCAAATAATGATTCTTAAAGAAATGATTGGTGCTAAATAAACTTTGTTTAAGCACTATGGATTTAATTACCTATGGTTAGAAAACACAAGTATGCTCTTGGAAGAAAACCTACCCATAAATATCCTGACCCATGCTGTTTGATTATAAAATATTTAAGTTTTAATTATATGCTCATCATAAACTATTAATTCTCCTATTTTCAAGGCCAGTTCTGTAAGCCTGCAATCGAACAAAGCGAATTGCTTTTTTTACAGTCTAACCAACTGCTAGCCTGGAAAGTAATGTTGCAAGGACTGAAGGACACCGATAGCAAATTAAACACTATCATAACCTAGTAATCTCCGCCACCCCTTACTATCATTTTAACATAGTCAGTCCTAGTTATCTACTAAGGAAAGGTTTACGTAAGTTTTGCAAGAGAATTAGAAAGATGCTTTAGGGAAGAGAGTTATCAATCTCCTTAAAGAAAGAGACCTAAGAGAGTGGATACAATTTTAAGACGATCCTTCAGACAGAACTTAAGAAAGCGATCTTTATAAGGCATAAAATGCACCTTTATCTTTCCGTCATTGGCAAGGTTAAATAGACAGCTAATGCTAGCAACCAAAATTGTATCAATAGTTACTCTCCATTGCAGTCAAGATCAATTGAAATAAGACCTATCTCAAATATCAACCAAATGAAGACAATAGAAATATCAAAGTCAAACAAATTGACAACAAGAAACAGAAAAGAATTTTGATCTTCATTCTCAATGGCTAATTCCGTATTGCAAAGCTGAGGTCATGTCCTATATATAGTCCAAGTTGTTTTCCAACTCAAAGAAGATGAGCAACGTTTCACGGCTGTGATAAAAAGATCAAATAGACCTCCAAATAAAACTAAAGTACTGTTCAATAACAGTTTTTCTTTTTGCCCACAAATACTTAGGCTTCACTCAAGGAACAAATCTATAACCATTATTGCATTTATGAGTGTACTACTATCCATTGAAGACTTTCCAGTGTTTCAACCCATTTAAACCACATACATCACACAAACTTGCACATGAGAAGCAAGGACTAGGTCTAACACGAAATAGAAAAAAAGGAGGAAAGATTGAATTAAAAAGCAGATAAAAAGAGATGTGGTTTCTATTACCAAACACTTCTATAATTAAACTCCATATCTGTTATCACTTATCAATCCACCTGACAGATATGTGCCTCAAAAATGTACAAGGACACAAATCAAGATTCTCAGTGTAACTAATGTGTTTCATACAAACCTCTAATCAGTAATCAGGCAATAACAAGGACCAAAAAATGGTATCAGTTCACAATAGTTTTTTAACAATCATTTAAAAGAGGATTCAATTAAACAAACCAATAAAATTAGCAAGGACTACAGGAAATATTCCAAACTATGCTACGTCAAGAGTCAATTTTCAAGAAGTATTAAAAATGTTAGGTGAAAGTATGTATATAAGATGGAAAAGCAGATACTTTAGAACAGGCTCCCATTAACTCCAGTGCACAGGCACGATAGGGAAAACTATATGAACTAAGATAATGAAACAGAAATTGTCTTAAAGGAAAATGCATACAAACCTCATAGGACACCGTGCCACCTCCCATTGCTGGTTGGCGAAGGGTGACGTTACAGATGGCTCCATTTGCAGATAGTATACAAACTGTACGTGGCCCCTGCTGGGAGAAGGCCATTATTTTTGATGCAATGTCCTGAAGACGAGGAAATAGATTAGCATCACATTGAACAGCCAACTGAAGATTCACAGGACTAGGAATTTATTAGAAGTCAATTTTAACAAAGACAGATAAAGCTAGAAAACAAAGGCTTCAAACTGCATCAGTGTTCTGCAAAACCGTAACTAAAAAAATAAAAAATAAAATATACCCCACCACCAAGCCCTTTAGTAGATACAAATCTATGAACCATGGGCAGCAAAAATTAAAGATGTACATCTACCAAAGCTGCACCTTCTCAAAAGATATGTCTAAAACGGTAAAACCTATCCAATTCTTTTGAATTTGCAGCATACAAACCAAGGTGCAATAATTTTGCATAAATCTTGATAGGCACATGCAATCTATCTGTTAAAAGCCACCCATTCAAAAGTCTAATCAAATGCTGAAAAGTATACCCTACCATTATTGTAATACTAATTCACAATTAAAATAGTTGAGATCTCCCAAACAACATGTACATCAAAAAAAACAAAGTAAATTCTAGTAACAAGTTAGAGTCAAGGATACGAACCTTGGCCTAAATAAATAAAAATGCTATATAAACTAAGTAATTTTTGCAAATTAAAATAAAACGGACTGAATAAGCAAACGAAGATTGACATACTTGAACCTTAGCACTGCAACCAGTCAACTGAACTCTTAAACTGGACATATACAATGTCAACCACCAATGACGTCGAAACAACATGCTGGAAACCCTACTTACTTCCACAACCAAAACAAGAAGTTCTATACACAATAGTCTTTACAGAATGAGATAAAATGATAATGTAAATTGATTAATTCCAAATAACAAGGACTACAGGATTAAGCATAAATTAGTTCGTTATTTCCAAATCCATACTTCCCCAAAAACGAAAAAATAAACTAATTAATTGTCCCAGCCACTTCCTGGTGCAATATTTACACCTCTTGCTTTCCCAAGACACCAGTGTGAAAAGCCTACTGTCCCAATGCCCAGGATACCTCTCAAAGCACTCCAGCTGGTGGCAAAGATCATCCGTCTCCAACCATAAGGTTAGGGTTCAAATGACCAACGGAGCAAAAGCACACCAGGTAGGGTGATTTAGTAGTAGAATTACTACACCTTAGGGGTGAGTAACCTTCAAGCCAGAAGATACCTAACAATGCCTCAATCCCAAACAAATTGTGATCGCTAAAGTAAAAAGAATTAAGGTGTCACATTTGAGTTAAGATTTTGTCTTTTTATTTATTACCTCTTTTGTTAACATACAGGTTTGACCAGGAACGGAAAAAATTGAAGCATTTGTCGGATCAAAAACTGGTATTCAGGTAATATCAGGTTAGCCTAGCACATGCACATCTTATTATACTGACCGGTTACTGCCATCGAGTTAACTATCTTATTTTATAAGGGGCTATATGAAACATCATTGTCCATGTCACTCCATTTAAACTAACAGTCCAATATTATATACAATATAATCTAAGAAAAAGCACTAGAAGTTCTTTATAATCTCTGCCGCATATATAAATCTCTGACAAGATGACAAGACTCCTGGAAACATTGGCCCTAAAGTAAACAGGAGATGATGAATAAAACTTAATCCCAACTTATTTGTATCGCCTATATAGATCTTTTTCCCCTTCCTTCAACAATGCAAAATTTAAGTTAATTCATAATACCAGGAAGATTTCTTATAATTCATAATACCAGGAAGATATCTTATATTAAAGTTCTATATTATTCATAATCACTGCCATGTCCATCCATATCATATCCTTGATGGTTCTTATATATATTGCATGAAATAACCATCTAGTCTCATAGAAAAAAGACAAAAACATAGGTCAGCTCCTGTGGGCACGTGAGGCGCATGCCTTAGCGTCATTGTGCCTACACTAAGTGCCAGGCCAGTGTTTACAAAAGCAAAAATCGCGAAAAAGCGACAAGCTTCATGGGGATTGAAGCAAAAAGCGAGAAGTAAAACGCACTCTTCTTTGAAGTGAAGCACAAATAATATGAATTTATTAATATAATACTCCCTCTGGTCCATAAGAAGTGACGTCTTTACCTTTGGCACATCCATTAAAAAAATACTAATTCCTAGAGAAAAATAGGTATTGTGACTAAACTACCCTCAATACAAATTTGCATTAGTTATAGTAGCACATACCGTAGCTCTATTAAAATTTGTCACAGATCTATTGTCTTTGAGTCAAGGGTCTCCCGGAAACAGCCTCTCTACCTCTACGAAGTAGGGATAAGGTCTGCGTACACTCTACCCTCCCCAGGTCTGCGTAACCACTCAGCTTGCTCTACACCTAGGTTCAGGGCTTACGCACATCTCAAATGATATTGTGAGCTCCATGGCCAATCCTAGATCTAAAAGTCCCAAGATGAATCCCTCCAACCCTTTGGATCAAGGATATCATTCAAGGAGGAGCAACTAAATTACTTCTCATGTTACACTGATATGACTAAATCCCCTTCTTGAGCTCGTGTGCAGCAAAATTGTTGACTTTCACCAATGAAATCTTCAAATCGTAGCAACAGTTACATAAATGCATACATTCCCTATGCTATAAAAATCTCCAACAAGATTGTGATCATTTTTTTGTCTCATTTTCATCGCAAAGGAGATAGAAATGCGACTTTCCTTTCAGTAAATTCAGGGAGTTTGCAGTTTCACCAAAAACAGATGCTTCTGTATCAAGAATTCACTCTCTCCAAAAATATTTGTCGCAAAGTCATTACAAAGCAAAAACAGTGTGTAAAACATGCATATAACAGTGTAGATAGACACTTTCTAACACGTTCAGCAGGTTAATGAGCATATTTTGTAAAAAAACATAACATACTTTACCAAAAAAGAAAATAAAAAACAAATGAACAAATTCTACCTCCCCAACATCCACTGTGATCACATGGGGCGTAAAGCCTACTCCAGCTGCACCTGTCAACCATCAAGAATCACTTACTGCAAGCAAACTGAATTGTAGAAAGAAGTTCAAGAAACCCAAAAAGACAGTATTTTTTTCTCTTTTTTCCAACCAAGTAAAAACTCAAATTACAACAACAGCAATAATATACTGTATATACACCTAAAGCATCAAGCTGTTTCTTTGAAGAACTAGGAGGCCTTCCTCGGGCCTTTTTGGACGGGTTCTCTGAAGATGTACCCTCCACATCACCACCACCCCCAGAATCTGTATTGGTCGGCACCACAGAAGAAATAGGGGTAACAGGAGTAGGAGAGAGACCCAAAGCGATGTTACCATCAGGAGAATACTTTCTGGGTCGGCCCCTTTTCTTCCTGGCAGGCTCAATGCTGAACCCAGTAGTAGCTGCCCTAGGAGATGATGCATCTGAGTAATCAAGATTGGGTTGTTGGACTGCAGAAGCAGAAGCAGTATTCACCACTGAATTAAAGGGGAACCCAGAATTCTGTTGCTGGTTCTGGTGCTGCTGGTGTTGAAGCTGTTGCATCATGGCAGAAGAATTGTTGTTGTTATGTGTTGGAACATTGTTGGATACAGTGTAGGAGTTGGCTTGTTGCTGCTGCTGCGGGTGCTGTTGTTGTTGATGTTGATGTTGTGGGTGTTGTTGTTGAGGTCGTGCCATCATCATAGGATGTCCATGTGGCGGTGTATGTTGTTGTTGGTGGTGTTGGTTTTGGTGGTGTTGAGGGAAAGAATGAAGATGGGGGTGTGGGGATTGGTGATGGTGTTGATTTGGGTGGTGACCCGCTTGTGATTCTTGGGAATCCATGGAACACAGAATTATTCTGGTGAAAAAAGGGAGTTTTCAAAAAATGTAATCGAGGGGGGTGGGGGAAGGTAATGTTTCTGTGCACTGATACCTACTACTGTGGAGTGAGAGAGTACAAAATGAGGAAAGAAAAAGAGAAGAAGAGGTGGGGGGGGGGGGGGGA